>BPLR01000953.1:0-35808 GCA_021605095.1 Caerostris extrusa | reverse complement strand
GAAAAATTCAACAGTAATCCCAATTCATGTGAAGCATGACCACGTTAGGGTTGATGACATTCAATATGATGGGAGCTTCCTTCTAGCTTTATCATTAAATTCTTCTGATTTGCACATACACACACACACACACACACATACAGACAGAAAGATAGATAGATAAATAGGTATATGAAGATAGATAGATAGATATATTAAGTCAGATAGATAGTTTATGAAGTTAGATAAATATATATATATATATATAAAAGATATACATATATATGAAGATAGACAGATAAATATATAAAATAATTAAAATGAATATTTGAAATGTTTACGTGTTCGTGGGGGTAGAAAACTATATACAAAAATCGATTTGTGGACGAAAAGACATTACCCAAGATTTTCCGTAGCCTTACCAAACCGTCATGACATTAAAAAAAAACTTTTCGACACGTCGAAGGAGAATGCCACTGAAAGCAAATTCTGTTTCCCAAAAGCATCTTAATCTAAAATCGATGGATCGTAAAAAAAAAAAAAACTTGTTTACAAGAGCCATAATGAAAACGGTTATTTGCACATTACGACGATCCAATTTTTCATTAAGCTTCTTAACTAGGTTATCAGTTTACTCTTCTCTTTTAAATGCAGTTTTGTTAGTCTCGTAGCAGAATTGTGTTTACTTTCTGCAACGGTTCCTTGCAAAGAAAGAAAATTGTGTGGAGGCAATTTGATATCTAGAAGACTGAAAATTCATTTACTGTTTCCGTTCATACATTGAAGACATATTTTTTCTTTGTATTTACAAAACATAAATCTGGAAAATAAGTTTTTGTAACAATGTTTTTTTTTCTCCTTGGGAGTTAGTTATCTGTTTGCGGACACTGTAATAAATCATGAGTATTTGAATGTTATATCTAGTAATGTGAAGATTCAATTCAATTTATTTCGTTTTGCTAATTTTATTAAACCATACTAACTTTGTTTGGCTACGTATTGAGAATATGTTGATGATATAAATCTGTTTTACGATAATATATATATATATATATATATGATATATAAATTTGTTTGATAATATATATATATATATATATATATATATAGTTCCCATCTATTTCAATTTTTTTTTTCAATTCAGTTGTTGTTAATCTAATTTAGACAAAAACTTATAGATCATTTAACGATACCACTTTGATCAATTACATTTGCTTATAGAACAGAGTCTATAAGAATAATGTCTTTTCTTGAGAACTTGAGCTATAATAACCTCATTTATGCATGTTGTGTTAGTGAAAATACCTATTCAACAACTGTCGAATCGTAACCACTCCTTTATAAAAGCAGTTATATTGTCTGACTGCAAGAGTGCACTTCAAACCTTTCAAATAATCAAAATAGTTCCCAAAGAATTTTGGACTGTGGGCCTTCGCTTAAGACACTGCCACACAGAATTTCTTTTCAATGTATTCCAGTGTGGAATTATGGGCAACGATAAAGCTGATATATTGGTTAAAAAATGAACTTTGATAGAGCAACGCATTAATCGACCGCTTTCACTTCATAATATTAAATTGTTTGTTAATTTGACTCTTAAGAAAATTCGTAAACAAGATATGATTCAAGTGCTATAGATAAGAAATGAAGAATTCTGGTGGAAGAGAGAACAATTCCCAGTTTTCCTAGAAAGACAGCGGTATCTCTATTTTGATGTTTGACTGTCATGACTATTAAAGTGACCATCTCTATAGAAATGGAGTGGTGTATTCCCCAAATGGTGTTTTGTATGACTAGTCGATCTATGACTTTTGTACATATAAATAATTGTAATGCTCTTTCTCAGTATGAGGACATGGTCTAAAAGTACTGGAGAGCCAGTGAACTAATGGCTTAGGCGGCAATGTTTGGCATTTGTAAAATAAATTAAAAGAAAATATAGAAAACACCAATCAGGCTAATCCGACTCTCTATACGATGACTATTCATTTTCCAAAACCATGGTTGTAGTTGACACTATCAACAAGAATTGCACCCTGTGTCTTTTGCATCTAATTAATGCACACTGCTATTTTGTTAGAATTAGATTTAATTGCGTGTACTACTCTTGCCTACTCTTACATTATATTTATTGTTAAATTAATTTCTATAAATCATTTTATTTAAAATGTTTGGTTGAAGGTCTTCCTTGTTAGGATGTTTAAGAATTTATAATCATGACTTTTGAAACTTCAATATATGGGCTTGTAAGGGGCTCATGGGCTTATAAAATATCATGTAACTGTAAAATAATAATAAATATATAGTCTAATAAATCTTAAAACTTTTACTAAAATACTATCCTCTTTAAAATATTCTTTCATCGTTAATATATTTGAAATTCGCATGCTTTTCTAAATATCTTTATTTTTTTTTCACAATAAGTTTACAATTTCTCAGGTGTGACATTTATGCCACACCCTTCAAATGTTTGGAAGATATAGCTAATGATGGCAACTTATATCTTATATTCATATATCAGCTGATAGCATCGATTGAGGAATTCGTATAAAAGTAAATAATTCATTGAATAATATTTTCCAAAATTATATTCCGTTTCTTACTACATTAATACGATAAGTAATTTCTAATACTAAAGGATGAATGAATAATTTGAAAATCGAACTTTTAATGCAATTGATTTAAAGGAAATATTAAAATAATACTACTATAATGTAATAAGTTAAGCTCAAGATTGTAATAGTTATATGTATATCTTATAATACTAACACTTTATAAGTCTTAATATAGTACAGTTGATATTGATATTTTATACAGTTGATATTGACAAATGAAAATAAATTAAATTTAACATAAAAAAAAAAAAATTATTTGAGTTTTTTTTTAAATGTAAAATTTTCTAATCATTTAAAAAAGAATAAATTCTCAAGAAGTAAGTACTAGAAAGCACATACAATTCACACAAAATACTTCATTAAAGCTGCTAAATTATAAATAAATAATTTATAAATGTATGTTAACTATTTTTTTTTAATTTTTAGTATTTATAAATATGAAATGTTAAAAAATAAATATAATTTAATTATAAAATAAATATAATTATGAATAATTATATATTTAAAAATATAAAATTATTTTTCTCGTCGACTTTTTCTTCCTTGACATAACAATCAATAAACTACAAGCTTAGAAATGCTGAAAATAGTAGTTGTTTTCTAGTACTAATTTCTAGAGAATTTATTTTTGCTTTAAAATGTTTGACATTTCTAAGAATTGTCAAATAAATTATTATTTAATTTCTATTAAAAATTTTTTTGTAATTTTAAAAAAAAAAAAAAAAAAAAACTTTTATTTTTTGATATAAATAAAATTCCTTTTTTAAAAAAAAAAATTGAACATTATTTTTTTTATACACGGAAAATAAATTTGCTTTTTATAAGTATATACTAACATAGCTTAGAAGTGCTTTAAATATTATATAGTATATTTTTAGTACTAATTTCTAGAGAATTTATTTTGTTTTAAAAAATGATTTGAAATATTTTGGCATTTCAGAGAATTGTCAAATAAAATATTATTTATTTTCTATTAAAATTTATTTTATATTACTTGTAAAACTAAAAAAAAAAAAAAAAAAAAAATAAAAAATTAATTAAAAAAAAATTTTGGATGCAATAAAATTCCTTTTTTTTTTAAAAACTGAACCTTATTTTTTATACAATATAAGGTTATATTGTATAAAAAAAATAAATAAAATAAAATAAATTTGCGGGATAAAATAAATTTGCTGGATTAAAATAAAATTGCTGGAAAATAAATTTGCGTTATAAGTATATACTCATATAGCTTGGCAGTGCTTTAAATATTATACACTTTCTAGTATTAATTCTAGAGAATTTATTTTTGCTTTTAAATGATTTCCAAATATTTGATATTTCTAGGATTTGTCAAATAAAATATTATTTATTTTTATTAAAATTTATATAAAAAAAAGACTTTTATTTTTGGATATAATAAAAAATTCCTTTTTTAAAAAAAGAACTGAACCCTATTTTTTTTTTTATACATGGAAAATAAATTTTTTATAAGTATATACTCATATCTAACGAAGTGTGGTATTCTAGATCATTACTACGTATTTGCTTTCCCAGCATCTCCTTAAAGCACACCGAAAACTCACTTCGTTTGTAAAATAAACTCGTTTGTCGTCGACGAGTGAAACTTCAGAGAGAGAAACAAGTTTTTTTTTTTTTTTTCGCTACTTCTTCTTCCAAACAACCACCGACTAAAAATTCAAGAGCTTTATAGTTGTTCAGATCTTATTTCAGAAGATTTCAAAACATGAGGGTTTTAAAGGAATGAAAAAAAAAAAATATCAAAAAAAAAAGAAGAAGAAGAAAAAATAAAAAACAATGGGAATAAAAAAAAAAATCCCTCAGAATTCTTAAAAGCCCTTTTAAAAACATCGGTTATGAAAGAAAAAAAATAAGATGGCTAAAATAAAAAATAGCCACTTGAAAAGCTTAAAAGCTGTAGTGAACTTTTGGAAAAAGTCACGCAGCAAAATTCCTTTCAAAAGCTTATTACATTTATCCAAATGTTTTCTGTAATTGGTTTTCTGTCTAGTAGGAACAACAATTTACGAAAATGTAAACAAGAAGTACTGTAAGTTTGTATAAAAAGCTCTCGCCTGCTGCCGAGTTTAGTTGTTAGATAATACATTCTTTAAAATCACCATCGCAGTATCGTCTGCGTATAATTGTGCACGTGTTTTCTTTTCAGCGAAGAATTTTTATCTAATGGCAACTTTTAGTAAAAGCTCTTTTACTAATGAACGCATTACTTGGCTCAGTGAAGAATATTGTAATCGGGACTCGACTCTTAAGTTAAAAAATATCGTTTAAAAATGTTCTTTGTGGGCATAAATAAAAATAATATTTTTATTTCTTGCGTTTTTAAAAACTACTTTGCGAAAGCCGATTTTATCAACGAGCAATTTATCTCCCTATCTTAAGAAGTGGTACTTTGTTGAAAAGATGAGTTTTAAAAATTTTTATTTTATAAAATAAATGTTGAGATTAGTAAAATTTTTTTCTTCATCTTGTGGAAAATAAAATGATTTTTAAAAAAAATAAGCCTTTTATAAGCTGTTTAAATTATAAAAATTGAATATGTTTGCATTTTACTCATTTTATTTGCAATTTTATTTTATTACTTAAGATTTGGACTTATAAAAAATCAGATTGGTTCCTACCTTGAAAAATTTCAGATTTTAAAATGTTATTTTATTTGCCGTGTATCAGTAAACTGTTTCATTGATTATTATTATTATTTTTTTTTAATTTTTCCTTTATTGATTGAATTCTTTTTTATCTTTAAAATATGAAGAACTACAACTATAATTCTAGTCATACTTTTTTCATTTCGATTAATTTTCCTATATCTATCGTTGAAAATACAGATAATTGCTCTGTTTACAAATTTAATTGTTGTTACATCAATTGTTGTAAATCAAGAAAATTATACTGAAATTTTTATTTTCTATTAATCTAAAATAATTCGTAGATAATTCTTAAAAAGTTAGAAATATTTTTCCATTTTTAAATTTTGATAAATAATGAATTACTACAAATAATAAAAAAAAATTAATTATATCATAAATTTATTAAAAAACATTTTTTTTTTTATTTTCAATGTTAAGAGAATGCATGAGATTCAAACAGTAAAACAGAGTAAAACGGTGTATTATGATAATTAAAATTCTAAATAGATCAATTTTGATTTTTAACAATGAATGTAGGAAAATTAATCGAAATTAAATGACGATAATGGTGGTTTGACGAGGATTATAGTTTGTAGTTCGTCATATTTTAAAGTTTAATTGACAAAACGCCATACGAAATCAAAGCAGTGTAAAACACATACAAGGATAAAAAAAAAACAATAAGTGAAAATAGCCAATGCCCCATCAGCAAAAAGTTCTAGCTCTCCAATATTTTTTCACCTCACTCAAGGCCGGTCATCTAGCTATGTGGTGTCTGTCCATGATCTCGTCTTTTCCACAAAGAGAACAATTTGGGCTACCAAAAGTGCCAATGCTCGTCAAACAGTCATAGCCTACAGCAAATCTCAACATTGTAGCTGGCAAGGGAATGTTGAATTTCAATTTTCTAAGATTGAAACAGGTAGTCTGCATTCTCATTGCAAGACACAGTCTACATGAAGACACGAAGGTGATTACTCCGGAAGAGTTGCGGCATGTCGATAGTAATAGATCTTTTAGCCGCCTAGGATGTTACATGGGTGCACCACGCGGAGGTAGATCTACTGTCGCGACATTAAAAACACTTTATACTTTATGAAATAAAAAATGCTACAAGCATTTAGAAATTTGTGACAAAGATAACGTTTGGGGGTGATTAGAAATATAGCGAGTTCAAGTTCAAGGGTTCAAAGGTTTAAGGTTCTTTCACTTTCGCATATAGATGCCAAATAAAAGGCTTTATTCTTCGAACTAAAAGGATTGTTGTCTCAAAGTGCATTTACGATAACAAGGGTTGTTAACAGATTGGTGGGTTCATGGACCTACTAAGTATGAGTCTTAGCTCATTAAGAATAATATTGGAAACCAAAAAGCCCATAGAAAGATTACGTTTCTTAACAGCTAAATTTTTTTTTTTTTTTAAATAAACGGTATACTTAAATGTTTATAGTTAAGACAGAGTGTGAAGATTCGATTATGAACTAAAAAATTATCATTTAAAGCTAATTCCTTTTGAAATAATTTTTTACTGCTTTGCATCAATTTAATGTTTCTAAAAGAAACAGTCTTTTTAAAAATTGAAATATTTCTTTTGTTTATTTAAACTACCCTGTTGTTGTTGTCCATCTACTTGCACTTGTTTACTGTTGTTACCATATATTTATATCTATTTACGCTCTGTTTTAATGTTACCTATTTAAGCTGGGCTTTATCCAAACAACTTAGGTTTAAAATACCCTAATTGTAAAATTTGAATATTACCTAATAGAGTAAGAAAGGTATTTTTCGTTATCATTTAGCAGTGATTCATGTCAAAAATGCTTCTATACAAAAAAGCTTCATAATTAAAGGTTTTTTTTGTTTGTTTATTTAATTTTCCATAGATCTGAAGGCATAGTGAATATCTCATAATATTTCTTCAGAAGGATCTTGATTCAAATTTCAAAAGCAAATTTGCTTACCAGGAATGAGCACGTAAAAAATTTGACACGATTATTAATTGAATTCGATGAAAAGGATGCAAATTCCTATGATACTTCAAAATAATTCAAGTGTATTTTCCTAAATCGTGGTGATACAATATGGATGCATTGTAATCTGGAATCAAATTTTGATAAATCCATGGCAATACTGAATCTGCTACATACTTACTTACAATTCTAGTGGCGAATTACCTTAGGTTACAATACCCATATATGAGAACAATGTGATTTTACTTACTTTTTAAGTAGCATTTTATCTTTTTGTTTATACGTTATGAAATTATCGGGATTATGATTGGCAAAAATTAAGTAGAACGTTATCTGACTGTTAATAAGACAAAATTTAGCTATTAAAACGTTCAAAGTAAGCTAACATGTAACAACGTTTTATATACTTTGGAAACGTTACAGTATTTTAATGAATGAGAAATATATAAAACTTACAATACTTATGATTTGTAACTAAAACATTCATTGAAAACCAATACATAATTAATTTTAAAAAATGATACTTATTAAAACTTTATAATAAATACTGCAACTTTCTCAAACTCATCGAAATAATTCCTAATCAAAAGTGTAACACTACATTATTCAACTAAAAAGTTTCAATTCTTATATGCATTCATATAATAATAAATAATCTTATTCAAATAAAAGCATGTAAAGCTAAGAATACTTATGTATTACAACTACAGAATTTTTTTTTTTTAAAAACCACTATGTATTTATTAATTAAACCCTGTCTAATGCTTATTAAAAATTTATTAAGAAAAAAGATGATGGAATATTTCTCACATTTTTTCAAATCCATTGAATAGTTCACTATATATTTATTCCATCTTAACGTACTTTCGTAGCTGAAAAGATTAGTAATATATCATGCAAACCTTTTTAAGAAATAGTTTTAGCAGCGTAAAAATATTATTTTCTGAATAAGACATGCTAATTGGCAATTACTGTGACTTCTTAAAAATTCTTAGCACCGAAATCTTTTCAAAATTCCCTCCTCCACATTTTTCCTGTTAAAATAAATTGAATATAGTTAACTTTAACTAACTAATAAGAAATCGTGTTTTCAGATTTGTTGTTAGCTAACAAGCTTGAATCTTAATTTATGCCTTATCAATCGATTGTTGAAATTCTAAAAAAAAAAAAAAAGAATTCTTAATTAAACTTTTTTTTTTTCTTAAAGTTTTCGTAAATATAAAAGATTTCCGTTTAGTGCTGCAACAAAACATTTTTCATATTCTTGAATTTTAAAATTTAAGGTTTCACAGAAATAAAATTTATTTGACTAATTTTGGACTAGTTAAATTGATAATTTTTTCTGACATAATTGAAAGAATTTGAATTAAATATTAATTATATTGCTAATGAAATTATAAAATAATCAACACTAATGAATTTATAAGAGCATTATAGATTTTAGTTAAGAAAATAATAAGCTAAAATCTGACATTTTTGTAAAAATTATAAAAAATAATGGTGAAATTTTTCATAAAAATAAATATTTTCATGAAATTTTCATTTCTTTTATTATTGAAAATTACCAGAATAATCAGAATAATTAGTAATTAGAATTTGCTCGGATAAATTATTTTTAAATAATTTATTTTGTCATATAAATAAATTTATTTAAGAATTTAAGGCTGTATTTAAATTATATTTTAAACAAAAAAAAATTTTTATCATAAATTGTATTGCAAAGAAAATAAATTAGAAAATAATAATAATAATTCCAGCTTAATATTAATGTATTACAGAATAAATATTTTCAGGAAATTTTCATTTCTTTATAATTGTAACTTACCAAAATATTCAGAACTATTAGTAATTAGAATTTACTCGGACATTATTTTTTTCATAAAAATAAATATTTTCATGAAATTTTCATTTCTTTATAGTTGAAAATTACCAGAATAATCAAGAATAATTAGTAATTAGAATTTACTCGGACATTATTTTTTTAAATAATTTATTTCATCATATAGATAAATTTATTTAAGAATTGAAGTCTGTATTTAAATTATAATTTTAAACAAAAAAATTTTATCATAAATTGTATTGCAAAGAAAATAAATTAGCAAATAATAACAATAATTCCAGCTTCATATTAATGTATTACAGAATAAATATTTTCAGGAAATTTTAATTTCTTTATAATTGTAACTTACCAAAATATTCAGAACTATTAGTAATTAGAATTTACTCGGGCATTATTTTTTAAATAATTTATTTCATCATATAGATAAATTCATTTAAGAATTGAAGTCTGTATTAAAATGATAATTTTAACGAAATAATTTATTATAAAAATGTATTGTTAAGAAAGCAAATAATAGTAATAATTTCAGCTTCATATTAATTATGAAAGAATAAATATTTTCATGAAATTTTCATTTCTTTATAATTGAAACTTACCAAAATAATCAAAACAATTAGTAATTAGAATTTATACGGAAAATTATTTTAAATAATTTATTTCGTTAGATAGATCAATTTATATAAGAATTAAAGTCTGTATTTAAATGATATTTTAAGCAAAAAAAAAAAATATTATGAAATTTTATTGCTAATACAGCAATAATAATAATAATTCCAGCTTCATATCAATGTATTAAAGAATAAATATTTTTATGAATTTTAATTTCTTTACAATTCAAACACTTCAAAATAATCAGAACAATTAGTAATTAGAACTTATTCTGACATTTTTTTAAAATAATTTATTTTATCACATAAATAAATTTATTAAGATTAAAAGACTGTATTTAAATCATATTTTAAATGAAAACATGTATTGTAAAATTGTATTGCTAAGAAATAAAATAGTAATAATAATTCCCGTTTCATATTAATGTATTAAAACATTCAAATAAATTGAATAGCTGCAATCTAAACATGAATACAAAACCTTATCGAATAATAAGCTTTGATTTACCAGCTTATAAGCTAGATTATCTGACTAAATTTTATATACACATATTCTGGTTAGATTACCGTAACATGATAGGTTGATATGCATTTGTGACTTATTGCTGTAAATTTATCTGCTGTGTAATATCACATGCAAATTTACTAATTCATCTGCTTAACTCAATTTCCAAATTCGTATATATTTTAAAGATATATATATGCAAATAAATGACAGTTTACGTGTGAAAATTTTGCAGGAAATGACAGATTGCATTTAATCTTGAATTAATGATGATATGGAAAAGTTGGATATTTTACTGGGATGAAAACACATAATTTGTGTTATAATTATTTATGAATAGTTTCAGAATTCTGCAATTTTTACAATGTTATCATCTTTAATGTATGCAGGGACATTTTTTTTAAATAACAAAATTGATTTAATTTTTATTTTACTTTGTTTATTTATTTATTAGTTTAATTTTTGCTGTTAGTGAATAGTTTTCTGAGAAGATTCAATGGTCATTATCATTTGGAATAATTTAAATTAAAAAAAAAATAATTAAAACCTAACTTTCTTTGTGATTATTATATATGTTTTTTGAAAAATATGTAATAAAATGTATCTTTGTGTACATTTAATTATATTTTTATTTCAAAAATTTAAATAAATTTTTACAATTAAATTTTGAAATTTTTTTCTACTAATTTTGAAAAGCATGATGCTAGTCATTTATTATTTATATAATATGTTCAGTTTAATGTAAAAGTATATTAATGTAAACTTTTTAACATAAACTGCATTTTAAATTACTATATGCCCAACCTTTATAAACAGTTATATCTATGTACATTATTATATCATATGTACTGTGTATTTAAACACATTTTTGCATAAAAACGAATATCAAGGTGAACTATTTTCTATCTAGTAAAAGGTGATTGCTATAACCATCAATCAATAAACGCTGTTAGAGCATAGCTTCTTCACATCTAATTTTTTAAGAAAGCTATTCTTTGAAAAAAAAAAAAAAAAAAGATTACTGGTTTGGTTTAACAAGAATGTTTCTGAAAATGTATTTGAAAAGGATTGTCAATATACTTCACCATTGTTGAGCCGTGTTCCTCAAATGAAAAGATAATCAATCACCTTATACACTTAAAAAAAAAGAAATAATCTTTAAATAGAGAATTAAGATTTAGATCTAATTAATGAATTAAAATAATTCAAAATATTTTACTGACATATTTACATATTTCCATATTTTTGAAAATAACATTAATTAAGGATAAATTAGTTTTTCTGAATTAAGATATAAGTTGTAGCAGCTATTAAAGCTAATCTATAATAGCAAAAATTTAATTTAACCTCACAAATATCATGTATATATAGATACCTTTAGCATATGATATGATAACTCTAGTATGAGAAAACTGAATAAAATAACCACCTGCTGTTGAGAAAAACCATTTTATAATAATTTGAAAATATACAATACGAAATCTTTTACAGTTTGGAAACTATAAAGAAATATGCAAAATATATGTGTCTGTTTAAAAAAATACAATCAAATACATCCTTTAACACATCAGTTTAATAAATGTAAATAATTTAAAATATCTTACTGAAACATTTTTTTTATATTTCCATATTTTTGAAAATAACATTAATTAATGGTAAATTATTTTTGAAATAAAAATATAGTAACTATTCAAACTAATCCATAATAGCAATATTTAAGTTATTTATCAAATTTTAATATGAATTTCGAAATGAATTTGAGAAAAACATTCTGCAATAATTTGAAAATATACAGAAGGGAATCTTTTACAGTTTTGAAATGATAAAAAAAAAAAACAAAAAACAAAATGTGTCTGTTTAAAAAAACAATCAAACACATCCCTTATTCCAACCACAGGCAACAGGCAGCTGCATATTATTATACAAGGCAGCTGTTCCAAACAGCATCTACCTACGACATTCAAAACCATCTCATCTACACACCCCAAACACCCACCCCTTTTGTATCACCTTACTAAGCAAACCAATTTCGTGAAGTGACAGTTAATTCTGAGTTCGAAACTCTTAAATTAACATCAGTCTTTCCACTCCACAACATCTTTCCCCATTGTCCAGATTTCTCCTTCCCAGACAGGAGAGTGAACTTCCACCCTTTTTCCACAATCTCCACTCAACCAATAGGCGTGATGCGGCAGTTTTTCCCTTCGTTTGAAAAGTTCCAAATTAGCATCAATATATTAATTAACATCAATAGATTCAATTAGTTAAGATTCACTTCATGGTAAATGGTAAAATTACAATGATGGTAAATTCATTAATGGTAAATTATGTTTGAAATAAAAATATAAGTAACTATTCAAGCTAATCCATAATAGCAATATTTAAGTTATTTATTAAATTTTGCCTCACAAATATTCATCATGCTTCTTGATACTTTTAACATATGATATGACGACTCTAGTATGGAGAGAACTGAATAAAATTTTCAAATGAATTTGAGAAGAGCATCTTGCAATAATTTGAAAATATACTCTACGAAATTTTTAAAAATTTTCAAATGATAAAAAAGAATGTGTCTGTTAAAAAAACAATCAAATACTTCCCTTATTTCAACCACAGACAAGGCAGCTGTACATATTATTATAGAACGCAGCTGTTCCAAACAGCATCTGCCTACGACAGTCAAAACCACCTCTGCGACGACACCCATCCCACCCTTTTTGTATCACCTTACTAAGCAAACCAATTTCGTGAAGTGACAGTTAATTTTGAGTTCGAAACTCCTTAAATTAACATCAGCCTTTCCACTCCACAACATCTTTCCCATTGTCCAGATCTCTCCTTCCCAGACAGGAGAGGGAACTCCACCATCCTTTCCACAATCTCCACTCAACCAATAGGCGTGATGCGGCAGTTTTTCCTTCGTTTGAAAAGTTCCAAATTAACATCAATAGCATCGCATTGAGTTTTCCGCTCGTATTTGCTGGAGGCATCTTCGTTTTTCCGACCTGGTGCAAGTCTTGACAGACTGGATTCAATGGGATTATGCCTTCGTCTACCCTAACTTTTTTTTTTTTTCTTTTCTTGCTGCTTTTCCACCCTCTCTTGTGGGGGTTGGATTGAAGAAGGCATTTCTAGAGGGGTGGGGGTGGAGGTGCAAAAAGAAAAATCACTTGATCAGGGGTGATTTAAAAGGGGGATTCGCAACAGTCGAGCAGATAGAATGAAGGGATGAAGGTCTTACTAATGAACCATTCTCAAGAAGCTGCTGGAATTTTTTTTTTTTATCTCTTCTTTTCTATTCTAGTCTCGTTTTTTTTTTTTCCAAGGATGGTTGGTTCATCCGTCATAAATTTGCATTGTCTGAATCTTGAACTGGAAGCATGCAAATGTGGATTTTGTTTTCTAAATCTCGTAACTTAATGAAAGTTTTTGAAATCTTTGTTTTTAAAAAGTAAATTTTATTTTTAAAAAGAAAATTTTAATAAGTTTTCTAGCATTTATGCAATAAGAAAATTCATTTATTTATTTTTAATTGTTGTATGGTTTCTTAAAATGCTGTTATATTACTGCACTAAAACACAAGTTCTTGAGATTCATTTACATGAAATTAAAAAGGCTGATTTAGTGGCATTTAATACATCTGTTAAGTCTAATAATTTGAAGCTTGTTTCACGAGTAGTACATTAAATATCTTATTTGTATTAATCAATATATTTTTATTTATTTCATTAATAATTTTTATTTTTATTGATTATTATTGGTTTAACCTTTCTCAAGAAGATGGAATTTTTTTTATATATTTTCTATTCCAGTTCTCTTCTTCTTCTTCTTCTTTTTTTTTTTTTTTTTTTTTTTTTTTTTTTTAGATTGTTGATTCCTCATAAATTTGCATTGTCTGAATCTTGAACTAGAAGCATGCAAATATGGATTTTGTTTTCTTTTTTGTTACTAAATCTCGTAACGTAATGAAAGTTTTTGAAATCTTGGTTTTAAAACGTGAATTTTATTTTTAAAAAGAAAATTTTAAAAATTTTCTCTCATTTATGTATTTAGGAAAAGGATTTAATTGTTATGAATTATTCTAGGTTTCTTAAATTTTTATTATATTTGGTTACGCATCCTAAAACACCAGTTTTTGAGATTCATTTACGTGCGTCAAAAGCCTAATAAATGTAATTTAATGTGTGAAGTCTTATAATTGGAAATTTGTTTCATTTGTAGTATTTGAAATAGCTCATTCGCATTCATCAACATATTTTTATTCTTTGGTTACGAAATCTCGTAAATGAAAGTTTTGGAAATATATGATTTAAAATAAAAGTTAGTACATTTTCTGGCATTTATATATTAAGAAATTGCTTTTATGTTTTGGGAATTTTTGTATGGTTTCTTAAAATGTTATTATATTTCGTTATGTATCCTTACTACACCAAACAAAAGAATTCTTGAGTTTCATTTATATGTGTTAAGAAGCTCATAAGTGTCATTCAATAATATGCATGGGCTAAATCTTATAATTGAAAATTTGTTTCAAGTGTAATATATTAAATACCTCATTTGTATTCATATTTTTATTTCATATTACATTTTATATTAATATCATATAATATATTATGTAGATTACATATTATGCATGTTACATGTTGTATACTACAATTATAGTTGTTAAAGTGTTTATTTCCATAGATGAATCGATATACTGAATTGAAAATTATAAATATTTATTAATTTATTGCATAAGTTTTTAGCATAAAACAGAAAAGGGAGTTCTCTTTCATTGTTTAAAAATTGTGTGAGGTTTATCATCATTTATAACAAAAAGCAGCGATGAACAAGACGAAAGCATGTATGATTTTAAATATATTTTCATAAATTTCAGCAGTTTTAATTGTGTCGATAAAAAGATTCGGTATTTAAGAAATAATTTTAGGACCTTTGATTTTGTAGAATTAAATTTTACGAATTAGTTTTAGTAAAATATTCTGTTATGTAGCCTGTAGATGTATTATATACCCTATATAATGTTCAATTTTTATTATTATTATTATTATTTATTTTTTTTTTAATTCTTGATTTATTCGAGATCAGTTGAATAATTTTCATAGGCTTTTATCATACAGTATTTTGATTCTGTAAATATTCATCTGATTATCGTTTTTATGATGAAGAAAAAAGTATATATGAGGGAAGTATATAAGGCAGTTTGTAAATATACGAGTATATATGCAATCTTCCTTATATAAGGTATACAAGGGAGATATTGTATGCAAACAAATGTCAATTGATCAAAAATGACTTAAAATTGGAATTAAAATGCATAGAATGAAGAGACAATGATCTGACTTATGAATCAATCTCAAGAACTAAAGTTCCTATTGCAATTTAATTTCAAATTTTTATAAAGAACATATCACCTTCGTAATATTTTTAGTTCGATTAGTGATTGATTAAAAAGAAAAATCAAATGTAAATGTAATGTTGTTGTAATGCAACTTATGTCTCATAACAGACATTACTGCACTTGCATTTCCTTTTTAGTTATTATCAACAAAATCTTTTATTTATTCACTACCTTTTATTTTAATTAAAATTTAAGCTTACTTTGTTATTAAAAGGAAAAATATTTGTTCTTTAAATAATACAAATATAAAAAAATTTTCGCTTGAAGGAGGATGATTTAAATCTAATGTAATAAATTACCTCTGAAGATAACTGACATTTGATTATCAAAAATTAACCAACTTTAAAAGCAGTTATTTATTATAAGAATATATAAAAATATCTAATCTTATCTAATGAAATATTCAACTTGTGCACTAGCTGAATATTACTTTTCAAAAACATTAATTGTTTTTGTTTTGTACAGTTATTATTACTTTCCTGCATAGTAATTGAAGATAATATTTTAAACATAACTAACATTTCCTCATAAAAATTATAACACTTTAAAAACAATTGTGTATTAGGATGATATATAAAAATTTATCTAAGAATGTGATATCTAATGAAATATCGAATGTGTGTACTCTCTCAATATTACTTTTCTTATTATTAATTACAGTTGTTTTGTTCAATTATCATTATTTTCCTGCATATTGATTGAAAATAATATTTTGATTGATTATCAAAAATTACCCAACTTTAAAAATTAATTATGTATTATAAGAATATATAAAAATTTATCTAAGAATATTATCTTATCTATGAAACATTGAACTTATATATTATCTCAATATTACTTTTCATAGCATTAATTACTACACTTTTGAACAGAACTAACATACTAATTGAAAATAATATTTTGAACATAACTAACATTTGACTATAGAACTAACCAACTTTGAAAACAATTATTTTTTGTAAGAATAAATAAAAATCTAAGAATCATATGTTATCTAATAAAATAACGAACTTGTGTATTATTTAAATATTAATGCTGTTTTGTTCAATTATTATTACTTTCCTGTAGAGTAATTAAAATATTATTATGAACATAAACATGTGATTATCAAAAATTAAGGAACTTGAAAAACAATTATGTATTATATTAATATATAAAAATTTATCTAATCCAATCTTATCTAATGAAATATCGAACTTGCATACTATCACAATATTACTTTTCATATCATTAATTTACTTATTATTTTGTTCAACTATTATTACTTTCCTACATAGTAATTGAAAATAATATTTTGTGCACGTAAATGATGGATCATAAAAAAATAAAACATCTTTCAAAATGTTTTTGTACTAAAAATAAAAAAAATGGGCTTAAGTTTTAAGCTTTATCTAATAAAAGATCTATTCACGACATTATCTAAAAATTATTAAATAAATCAACTCTTTCATGCACAAACTCAAAATAGATTTTCATCATCATTAAAATATTTGGCATAAAGCCATACTTCAGGCAAGAAATTATTTTTATCAATGTCTTAACAGATTAGAAAACAATTCTCTACAATAACCCGGCATCCCCGTCTTATCCTTTTTTAATCTTCAAAGATTTTTAATATTCCTTTTAAAAAGGATAAAAATTGTGCTTCCTGCGTAGCTCTATTCCTAGAAAAGACAAGGACCACTCCTGCGTTGGTCGAAATTAAAATAAGCCCTGGTACTTAGTGTTTTGTACTAGTAGTCATGTTTCGGCGCTAGTGTCGAAAGTGTAATTACATCGTGAAAAGATAGTCGTACTAGGTTCTGTTGCGAGGGGTCGACCGGAAATTGCGAAGACAATATACATTTTTTTTTAATAGTTCAGGAGGGATATTGGAAAGAATTTCAATTAATTCAATGCAAAATAATATGTTTTCTTATGAGAAAAATTGCGTTTTTGTTTCTTTAGAAGAAAGCTGTTCATGATTAAGGAAATATATTATTTTGTTAAAGGAATTTGTGTTCTGTTAGAGTTTTGTACATCTCAATCTATTTAAACCATGAGTCATGGCTCCAGTGATAAGGTATGCAGTTAGTGTGCAGGACTGTTCAAGGGTCTAATCCGTTGATGACTGCCATTGCAGTCATTGTTTTCAGAAACGAAGAGACTCGATGGTGACTATCTAGTGAGAGTTTTTTTTTTAATTTTCCTCCTCTAAAGGACATTCTTCCATGTTTCATTACTCATTGGTGATATATTCGCGGCATATACCGATCTTCAACACACAACACACACTCACTCACTCACACACGCAACACACACATTAATTACTAAGGAAGCATATATGTAGCAGATGCAGCCTTAACCAGGTGCAAAATGAATTTGTGCTGCTACGCAACATCATGCAAAAGTTTTGCAGCAGCAGCTCGGAACATCTTTGTCAGCATTTAGAAGTTTTAACCTTTCTTCTCAGACGGCCGTATGGCCAATTGTTGAGCACTCTGGTCTTTGGTACTATAGGCTTCCAGTTCAAATCCTGGCGGGGACACGGGTGTTTGTTAGTGGTTCGGAATATTTGTTAAACTGCAGGTCCCGGTCTAATAATCCAAAATGACGGTAGAGCGACAAACCAATCTCGGTGAGCCAGATGAATCCTGCGCGGATTTAGCTTTACAGGATTTATACGGTGTAGACATAGGTATTTCCAATTGTCTTTCAGCTCATAGTGCCGGTTTCGAACCGAACACACTAGCCACTATACCCTTAAGATATTTACATTCTCTAATAAAATATTGACTCATAAAACAATAAATGTTTTGAAAATATTACGAAAAAAGTGCATAAGTTGTTGATTTTTTAAAAGGACATCTGTAAACTATAAAATATCTTTTACGTCAAATAAACTAACAAAGGAATTGATAATATAATTTTATATTTATGAATATCTGTACCAAAAATTCAATTTTGATAGTAGAAATAATATCCAATTTAAAAAAAAACCTTTTAAAACCATGATAACCTATGGCTATATTATAGTTATGTAGCAGTCGAGTCAAGTTAGGAGATTAGATATTCTTTCCTCGATGCTAAAATGGAACCGTGATAGATTTTTGTCGTGAATTTTTCGTTTTTTATTATCGATTTCGCGTTGAGGACTGGTGCTGCATTCATTTCGGAACTCGTCTGGCGTTTTTAAATCTCATCTAGCGTTTAATAAATATTTTACAGCCGCAATTTCGAGCATCTTTAGTAACAATAATCTAGCTTCTCAAATATGCCAGTGGAATCCTATGCTGGGTGATCTTTATGGGTTCATCTGGTATAGACATGGGTATTTAAAATTCCCTTTCAGTTTATCGGTTTCGAACCCAACACCAGAAGTTCGCTGACCCAATGCACTAGCCATAAATCGTTAAGGTATTTTACTCTTCTGTTTTAAAATATTTACGTACGAATTTTTTTAATGTTACAAAAAAGTGCATACATGTTGTAAATTTTACAAAAGGACATCTATAAATTGTAAAATGTATTTTATATTAAATAAACAATGCATAATCTAATTTCATAGTTATGAATTTCTGTACCAAAATCCAATTTTAAAATAACCCTTTTAAAGCCATGATAACCTATGGTTATATTGTTATGTAGCACTGAAGTCAAGTTAGGAGATTAGATATTCTTTCCTCGATGCTAAAATGGAACCGTGATAGATTTTTGTCGTGAATTTTTTCGTTTCTGTTATCGATTTCGTGATGAGGACGGGTGCTGTATTCATTTCGGGAACTCGTCTGGCGTTTTTAAATCTCCAGCGAATCGCCCTTCCGTCTGAGACAGGAATAAATGCATTACAATTCGTGGGCATTTGTCAAAGATCCTCGATAGAAAACGATGCAGTTTGTTACATTTCAGAATTCGATATACATCTGAATTGGTTTCTCTTTTTCTTTTTCATTTTCCTTTTATTCATTTCTATTTTCCATTTCATACATTGTCTATTGGAATGAAAAATTAAACTGCCTAACTTTGTAGAAATATATACATCAAACTTTTCATTTTCGTTTCGAGGAAAATGGTAATTGCAAAAATTTAAACAGGGGGCATGAAAGTTGGAAATAAAAATTGCGCCGTTTTTGGGCTGAAAGTTTTTGGCTTCTGTGTCGTTTTGTGGGAAGATATATTTTAAGTATTCTGTTTATGGACATTTACATATTTTAAAATTTATTGGAATATATCATACATGGAATATATCATACATGGATAATACATTGGCATTATAGTATTGAAATAAATTGCAAAATAGAATAGTATAATAGTTACAATAATATAATTAAATTTGGTATAATAATGTAGAGCATTAAGTTAGTAGAAGCGACTTGGTGGTTGGTGCATTGGATTGTAAGTTTAAATTGATGTGCTAAAATCAGACGAGTGAAGCTACCACGTACGTATACACTATAAATCTATAAACTAGAATGTACTTCAAGGGAGGAAATTGCAAACACTCTCAAATATGTTTCCTGTATTTTTACCTTCCACATCAGTAATTACATTTCAAGTGCAGAGTAGTAGTTTTCCTTTTAATACCATAATTATACTTTATATCTATCATTCTAATGATAATGATTTAAAATTTAAACAGGGGCATAACGTTGGAAATAAAAATTGCGCCGTTTTTTGGTAGAACGTTTTCGGCCTGTTTGTCGTTTTATGTCGAGTTGTATTTTAAGTATCATGGTTATGGGCATTTATATATTTTAAAATTTATAAAATTTATAAATATATCCTACATGGGTAATACATTAGCACTATAATTTAAAATTGTTTAATTAAAATTAATTTAAATAATGTAGAACATTAATTTATTAGAAACCACTTGGTGGATAGTGCCTTGGATTGTTAAATTTAAGTTACCGTGCTCGAAACCATACAAGTAAAGCTATCGTGTATGCATGCACTATAAATCTATAAATTAGAATGTACTTTCGGGATCTGATGGCCGAGTAACTATTACTGTGGCATTGGTGTCACAGACTTTGGGTTCGAGGTCCAGCTCTGCCATGGATGTCTGTAATGGTTTGAAATCCGCCTTAATCCACCGCCACTAACAGTAGAGCGCTGACAACCCTACACCGTAGACGTTAGACAAATTTTATTAAATTAATTAGACAAATTGCATTATACTTCAATTTTGATAAATTCTAATTTTATAAAAATATTATTTTTAATATTAAATATTATTTTTATAAACATTTAGTACAAAAAAACTTACAATATTATCTCACTCACATAGATCTTGTGTATCTTGAAAATTTGATTACTATGGAACCATTTATAATTGTTTCAACTTTGAATTCCTGTAAAATTAAACACAAGAAAATTTATACGATTGGTAAAAGAATATTAACAATTAAAAAAAAAAAGGAAAAATAAAAAAAATTTTTATTGGTAATAATTCGTTCGCTTTTCTTTGGGTTTTTTTCCCTACACGTTATTTATTTATTTTTTTGTAAATTTATTTAAATATCTTTGCCAAAAGTCAGAAAAAAATAGATATTTTGATAGATATTATCGTAATTATAAATCAATATTATCATTATATTATTTTTAATTAAAATTATCTTCGCTACAAGAACATTAAAAATGTATTTAATTTATGCATTAAATACATTTTATCCTGTGAAAGTAATACTTTATATTATTTATATATAATATTAAATGTTTTCTAATGAAATTAAAAAATTATAAGGATATAATGTTTATATTCATTACAAGCTTTATATAGAACCCATATAATACATATCACTCTACAAATTAGATATGTCCTGATATGGTGAACATGATCCATTACAAATAAAATAACACAAGTAATTATAAATCAATTTTGTCATTGTATTATTTTCAGTTAAATGATCTTTGTTACAAGGACATTAAAGATGTCATTTCTTTATGTATTAAATACATTTTCCCCTAGGTTGTTGTTATCATGAAAATAGGTAGAAGTCTGACTTCTGCTCCGTGACGCTTTATGTCATAAAACCGGTACCTACTTTAAAGTGGATTCCGAACCACTACAAACAACCATGGCACCGCCGGGACTGAACCCGCAACCTGGGGCAAGCTAGACACTTTTCACATTTTTTCATTTATATAAAAAGATTTTCGAATGAAATTTTAAAAAAATGATAATAATATAATGCTAATATTTATTACATAGAACCCATACATTATTTATCACTCTACAAATTTAAATATGTCCTGATATGGCCAACATGTTTCTTCAACAAACAAAGTAGTACAAGTAATTATAAATCAATATTATCATTATATCTTTTCAGTTAAATTATCGTTGTTACAAGAACATTAAAATGTTATTCCGATTTATGCATTAAATACTTTTTCACTGTGAAAATAATACTTTATATATAATAATAAAGATTTTCCAATGAAATTTAAAAAAAAAAAATGATAATGATATAATGTTAATATTATTTACAGGCTTTATATAGAACCCATATAACATATATCACTCTACGAATTTAGAAATGTTTTGATATGGTCAACAAGTCACTTTTACAATCAAAGTGATACAAATAATTATAAACCAATATTATCATTATATTGTTTTCAGTTAAATTATCGTAGTTACAATAACGTTAAAAATGTATTTCGTTTTGCACATTAAATACATTTTCCCTGTGAAAATAATATTTTTTTTTTATATATAATAATAAAGATTTTCCAATGAAATTTTAAAAAAAAAAATTGATACTGATCTAATGTTAATATTCATTTAAGACTTTATATAAAACCCATATAATATATACCACTCTACAACTTTTGATATTTCTGATATGGTCAGCATGTTTCTTTTTGCAAAGAGGAATAAATGTAAATATAAATCAATATCATCATTACATTATTTTCAGTTAAAATAGTGTTGTTAGATGAAAACTAAAAAGATTGTACTGAAATGTATTAAATATATTTTCCCTGTGAAAATAATACTTATATATAATAATAAATATTTTCCAATGAAATTTAGAAACATAATAATGATAAAATGTTAATATTCACTACAAGCTTTATGTAGAACCCATTTAATTATAATATATATAACTCTATAAATGAATGTTCTGATATGGTCAGCACGTTTCCTTACAAACAAATCGAAATAGTCAAAGGGACTTTTAATCAAAATTATTTTTATTGATTTTCCCTTTTTTTAAAAACTAATCAGTGTCCCAGTTTCACAGAAGGTAATATATGTTAGCCAACCCGTGTTTCCCTTTTTATGATTCACTCAATGTGCTAATCATGTTTTAGTCACTTACAATGGAACTACGAGTACGTGCGATAAAGTTTGTCTTGAACGAAAGCTAACCACGAACTTCCAAATCAACGTGTTGATAAGTACTGGACTTGCATATTATTCAACTCACGCAATATGTAATAACGTTAATGCTGTGATCATTATCCTTCTATAAATATACCGCATTATATCAACACTTCGATGTTTAATATTCCAAAGCATGCAATTTTTTGATGTAATATTTATAAATGACACCAGTTCATTCCAATTTCATCAACAACCTAAGAATAACTTGGGAAATATTTGCATTATAAGATAATATATATTTAGGAATATTATCGAGTGAATAACAAATTATTAGCCTATAAAAATAAAATTTAAAAGCATAAATAAAAACAAATTAAATGAAACGAAAGTTGTGTAAATTTCTGAAATACCGTTAGTAAATTTTAGTTGAAGGTAAAATTCATATTAAACATGATATTTAGTGTGAAAAAATACTATGAAAATCTTCTTTTATATTTAAATTTGAAGAGAAAACTATTTTGAATTACAACAAGATTGTAAATATATATGGATATCATTAAAAAATAAATAAGCAAATGTGCATAAAAGACTCCCTTAAAAATGCTGGACTCCTCGAAAGTGTTTGCAGTAACAGTTTTTTAACGCTAACTATAAAATAACGTAGCACATCTTTGTAGTTGATCAGTTTGAAAATTTGAGGCCTATATATGGTACTCAAATGCATCATCATCATCAATTTTGAACTTCCCAAGGGGTAGTTTGAAAGATTTACCCCCTACAAATTCTAAAACATAGAGGAAAATCAAAAAATGCACCTTTTGATTCTTCAAAGAAATAGCAGCAAAATACATTATTTACAAAATCATTCTTTAAACTTGAGTGTTTTGATGGACTTTGTTTGTTCTTCTTGAATATTGATTAAAATTCCCCTCCAAAAATTTACTGAAAACAAAGATAATGCTCGGTTAATATATAATAATAAATTTAAAATTTGTTAATGATCATGTATCATTTTAAAAATAGATTCAGTATTGCAATGTTTATCCATAACTACAAAATAACAAAAATTATCTTTGCATTTCTCGTTTTTTTTTTATTACTGAAAATTTAATATTGTATATGATATATTCTAGTCTTATCATCATCATCAATTGTTCTTCAAAAGATGAAAAGAGAAGACGATCAAAGTTCTCATTAACAACTATATAAAACCAAAAATAATCATTAATTTTTTTGCTAATTTTATAAAAACAATATGAATTTTTAGATTTAAAAAACATATTTTACTATTATTTTTTTAAAAAAACAACAACTAATTATGTATCATTCAAATAGATACAGTATTACAAGCTGTATATAACTCACAAAATATGGCATTTAGTATTTCAGCTACAAAATTTTTGCATTGATTGCATATGAAAATTTAAATATATTTTTTGCAATATGTATTTGCTCAAGATGCATCATCATCATCAATTGCACTTCAAAAAGATGAGTTCCAAAGTTCTCACAAATAACTACATAAAACAACAAAAAATACATCAAATCTTCAAAAAAATAGCAGCAAAATGCATTACCATCATCATTCTTTAAAGAGTGTTTCTTTGGGAGCTGAGGACAAAGTCCCCTTTCCAGGTGACTGAACACAAAGATAATGCTCGGTTAGTATGTCAGTTGACAGCACGATTTATCGAAAAGAATGGGTGGGGCTCTAAACCCCTGTGCGGAAGACAGCAAATGAGTGCGGGCGTGACATGCAAATAACTGAGATAGCTTGGCAGCCATGTTTTCCCTCTCGCCCTTTAAAACAAAAAAAAAAAAAAAAAAAGATACAAACTTTAAACAGGAGTTGTGTTTCCTCTAGTCTTCTTCCTGCAGTAAAGTCGTTAGGAAAGTTTATCCTTAATAAATAGCCTTCACAAAGAATGAAAGGTTTCAAGAGAGTAAGAAAAAAAAAATGGCAGGAAGTTGTTCAAGATAAAAATGTTTAATTCGCATTATTAGAGGAATACTGTTGAGTTTTATGAGACCCCATGTTCAATAGGTGTGCTACAGAAAGTTGAAGTCTGTTATTAAGATTACGAGTTGGCCTTTGAAATGTGTATGAAAAAAGCATGTAGAAAATGAAGTGCCATTAAAATTATCTGAAATATTAAATGGGGTAGAATATTGGAAAATCGAGTATAGTTGATGTTCTTGCATGGCAGCCAGTAATGTCACAAATTGCTTTAGTATACACATACATTAATCTAAAAGAGATTTTGTCAATAGCCTTGATACTAATTCTCCTTTTTTTATGTTTACGATAATGAGAACTGTAATTTTGTGTATTAGTATCAAGAAAAAAGTTATTTTTAAGTGTATAAGCATTTATTCTGACAGACATTTTCTGCTGAGGGGTTGAGATATAGTTATTGTATAAATTCTGCTGTCGTCTAAAAATAATTATTATAATTAATGCTGTTCCTGTATTCAAAATTAATGTGTATGTTGCCTGATTAATAGCATGTTATTATAAATTTTCGTAATTTAGGGGGAAGAAATACCATAATGTGTCTTAATATAAGCCTTGTTAAATAACAATGTTTTGATAATTTGCATAATTATAGCATTAAATAGGTTGTAAATGTTACTTTAAAGAAAACTCTTTAAACTAAACAAATTTTAAAAATTACATACACAGTAGGAAATTTAAGCATATTTTCTTATAAGACAATATTTTTTCATATACTTTTCGTATCATCACAGTCAATAGGTTAATATGAAAACAGGTATTTTAGAAACTATATCATTATTTTCAAACGCATTTGTTTTGTGCACTTTGGTGTATGAATCTTTCACGTATTTTAGACGAATTGCATATCGTGGAATAGAAGGATATATTTTAGGATTAGAATTTTATTATTCAATTTGTAACAGGAAGTAAAAGAAAAATGTTAAAAAGCATCACACACTTTTCTGAAATATTTAAGAAAATTTGAGATAAATTTTTCAAATAGTTTTTGCAATTTTTAAAGAGATTGTAAAATAATGATTTTCAATGTGAACAAATTTGCATTGTGATTGTTATATTTTTAATAAAAGAACATTTTAATGAAATTAAAAAAAATGTAGGTTATTAGAGAAATCCCAGCAGTTTGAATTGGAAATCAAATGTAGAATTTATATAGGTGAAATTGGAATATGCAATCATGAAAATCGTTTTAAATTAATAGCTGTGAGCTTAGAAAAGTAGTTTTTGAGTCATTTATCCCAATTTATTTAAACTAAATTTTTTTTTTTTCATTTTCCCCCCTCAGCATTGAGGGCTAACCCTAAATTAAAGAGCATTTTCACAAGGTACTTCTCTTTTTGCAACAAAACCTATCATTTTGGGAAAGGATCAAGAAAAACTAAAGGGAACAAAAGAAATAGAAGAAGACAACAGTGAACTGATCCTAAGAATGTCCACAAGAATCTTTAGAGAATAGAATACTTTTTTTGTGTGTGGTAAACGAAAAATTTTCAACCAACTTTGAGTTTAGTTCTCTGAGGAGAACGTCTTAAATGTCTTATGGTCTCGTGGGACTTGCAGAAACAGGCTCTATTTAGGAGCTACAGCTAAGCCACTTACTTTTTTTTTTTTTTTTTCTTTCTTCTTTCCAACCTCTTGTTTTTAGTTTTTTGAGTAAGAAACGTGGCAACGAAAGGTAAACTTTCTGAGGAATTTTCATTTATTTCTTTTTTAAAAACTTTGATGCTTTTCTTCTCTCTTCGGATTTCAAAAGATTACTAAGAGATTTTTTTTTTTTTCTCTGTGATTTTTTTTTTTTCCTTTCATACAAAAGGACATATTTGAGAATACCAGTCTTTGTAAAGAATTCTTTGTTCAGCGCACTGATTTCTGTTTTCTGATGAAAAGGGAATTGTTCGAACATGTCAATATTCAAAGCTCTTTTCCTAAGTTGTACGAAAAGCAAACTGAATTCATCGCACACAGGTCATGCAAAGCATATACTTTTCTTCTTTTGGTAATTGCTTAAGCCTATAGTTTAACTCTCAATTTCTTTATATTCGTGTTTTTCATTGGATATATTATATGGAAATAGAAACCAACAGTTTAGTTTTTGACTGAAATATATCAGTTAATACACTGGACATTTGAAATGAGTATTATTTACATACTTTAAAATAATTTTATTATAAAATTAAGTTATATTAATAGAACATTCAATTCTGACACATGGATTAGTAGAACATTGAATTTAACTTTATTATAATACTATATTTAAAGATGGAAATGATGTATTTGGAATTGTTTAATTTTAAATAACAAGCAAAACATTCATAGAATTAATCAGAAAAATTATCATTCAAATTAACTATTCATAATAAAACATGATTTCTGTATATTAAGAAAAATATAACAAGCAATAGAATTCTTTAATGGAGGAAAATAAAACTAGCGTTCATTTTTTTACAATGTGATAATATTTCTGACTTATAATGAATATTTATAGTTATTTTTTATTTTTTAATGTGCTTAAAAACTGAGATGTACTGGATAGCGATTGAGAAATTGTAGGTAGGACAAAAAACCGATGCATGCAAAATATATTCATTTTGTTAATAGTTACTTAAGCCTATAGTTTAACTCTCAATTTCCTTATATTAGTGGTTTTTCATTGTATATATTATATGGAAATAGAAACCAACAGTTTAGTTTTTGACTGAAATATCCAGTCAGTTATTACACTGGACATTTGAAATGAGTATTGTTTACATACTTTTAAAATAATTTTATTATAAAAATTAATTTATATGCATTTTATATTGATAGAAAGTTGGAATCTTTAATTTCATAGGTGTATATTTGAAGATTGAATGACGTATGGGGAATTTAATCAGAAAATTTATAATTCGCATCAACTATTCATAATAAAACTTGGTTTATGTATATTAAGAAAAAAAAAGCATTATAATTTAATAGACGGAATTTAAACTAGCGTTTGTTTTGTCAAGAATAAACTCTGTGATTAACAAAGTAATATTTAAAAGTTATTTTTTATTTTATTGCACCTAAAAACTGAGATGTACTGGAAAACCATTGATAAATTGCAGATAGGCACAAAGTCCAGACAATAAAGGATCCATTTATTAACCAGGATCTCATCTTGGACATTAAAAATATTTTCTATAAAGATATTTTACCTTCAAACTGTAAAAATGAGGAACAAAAGAAAAACAACATGGAAAAGTAACAATTTAAACCTTTCTGTTCTAGATATATTGACATATTTTACGGCAATTGATTTGATGAATATTTCTTTATAATTAATTAAATTTTAAGCATATTTTTGATTTCATTTCATATATATGGATAAGAAAATAACGGAAAACATTAAAAAAAAATTAAATTTACTACTTACTTAATAGGATTTTAAAAGTATGTATGGAAGGTAACATGATGTTTTGCCTTTTTTTTTTTTTTTTTTTTTTTTTAATTTAACAATTAAATCACAAAAACAACTACAATAAGTAACTGATTTTCTCAAGATTAAAATAGTACAAAAATATCAACTCAGTGTATGCAGTGATCAGCTCCATTTTTTAATTCTATTTCCATTCTGTTTACCACCTTTCAGGCGTTTTGGGAGTATGGCTGTTAACCTAGGGCGAACTTTCCAACAACTACTTTGAAATACGGAGGTTTAGTTTAAAAATTCTGTAGATTACGATGAGGAAATATCGTTGCCTTTATTTTTATAGTATAGCCGTTGAATTGCAAAACTTCTTCACAATCGATAGGTGAAGCTAAACCGAAAACCGCTGTTATTATGCCGAAACATGAAGTTATTTTTTTTTTAATTTTAAAATTTAATTTAAATTGGATTGTAGTGAATTTTTATTGAAATTGCAAGGGGAAATGCGCGTGCATTGTGGCAGGCTTACCATGTTGCACACTCTATAACACTTAATCTGTAACATATGACTTATTAGTAGTGAATAGTGTAAGTCAGAATGTTTGGCAATAGATAAATCAACAATTTTGTTTCGAATTTCAAATTAAATCTAGCATTCCCTTTTCATATTGATATGTGAAATAAATTATAGTAGTAGATTAATCAACTATCGAAGTAGCAAATAATTTCTTTTCACGTAATTGTTAATTTATCTTTAGAAAAATCAAATTTTCGCATAAGTATTCTTATACTATATTAGTTACAGATCGTAAAATTACATCACAATATCATAATCCAGCTGTGTGCAAAATTTGATTGGACTTAACAACGCAGTAAAATTGAGTGATGAGCATAATTAATTAAGTGCTATAAGAGCTAATTAATTACGTGTTAATGGAGCTGCCATACAACGTATTAGAGCATGATAATGCGTCAAATAATCATCCATAGTAAAAAGTTCTAAATAAGATAAACAACGCTAAAATGATTTAATTCGCAATGCAGATAACTATGCGCCTACTATGAGTGGTTGTTTAATAATGCATCAGTGGAATTCATTAACTAAGTTTTAAAAAGGAGCATACTTTATCAACTCTTAAAACAACGGTATGTAAGAGTTTTCGATTACCTTCATTCAGAGAATTTTTCATTTTAAATGGTTGACGAAGTCATATATATCGACCTCACATTTGCAAAAAAAAAAAAAAAAAAAAAAAAAACACCTTCAGATATCATATAAAATAAAAAAAGACAAATACAATAGACAATAAAATAAAAGACAAATACAATAGACAATAAAATAAAAATACATCCATGTATCCCCCTTATCGGTATGCATTCTAAATAATCACTCCAAAATAAATTCTCCTCTTCAAACAAATGTTTCATCCTACCCTGACCTGCCCAGTGGGATCTAACTGCAAGAACAATAGGAATAAAATACAAATCATACAAAATAAAATTCTTTTGAATTATCATAGGGGTTCCCTGATATGTCCATAATTCAGTTATCCAAAGTACCTCAAAACTGACCAATGGATGAATATATTAAATGGATGAATATATTAAAACATTTATCAATGAAGAATTTCATGAAAATTCTTCATTGATATTTCTCATCATCACAAACGAATAATTAAAGTGTCAAGTTTTCTTTGTGCACAACATCGGCAAAAAGAAATTTCCATTCAACACAACCAAATGGATTCTAACTCTAAAGTCCCATAGCAACAGAAATATACTAGAATTATCAACAACTATTTCCAAGACTAAAAACCTGTCAAGGAATTCTTCATTGGTATTACTCATCATCAACGATCCAAAAATTAAATTCTCAAAATTTTTTGTACACAACATCGGCAAAAATTAATTTCCATCTACCACAGCCAAATGGACCCTAACTCTAAAGTCCTATAGCAACAGCAAATACAAGTATTATCAACAACTATTTCCAAGACAGTATTATCAACAACTGCTAGAAAGAAGACAATTTTGAATCCTCTTCAGCAAGTAAGTGCACAAACAGAAACATAATATCAGTCAATGACTCAAATAAACGCTTCAAACTAAGGTGGAGGCTTCTCCACTCCTAATTTCTACCGATCTCATATTGTGTTTCACCCTCAACAATGCCCGAGGATAGTTCTCTTTCTTGGTGGATCAACGTTTCAACCCCTACTCTCCTTTTTTTGTTACTCTCCTTTCCTCTGCTATGTAAATGGATGTGAATTCACCAAATTGAATCTGAAATGGATGCAATGATGACCAATTGCTAGATGTTTGTTTTTTTCTTTTTATTTTGTTAACTTTTTTTTTACGGTTTTTATTATTTATTTACTTTTTAATTTATATTAATAATTAATTAATTTTATTGCTATAATTATTGAATTATTTTTTAATGCATCGTCATCATCATCATTATCATTGGCGCAACAGCCGAATAATGGGCCAAGGCAGTCTACCTACTGGCAGATTTCGAGACATGAGAGGTTTTCTTTTTACTGGGTAGGGTTATCAGTCCTACGCCCAACCCTCTACAGTCACATTAGACCGGGCATAAGGTTTGAAGTTGATTTCGAACCGCTACAAACATCCATAGCTCCGCTGGTATTCGAACTCGATCCCTGGGGCACTGAATGCTAGATCCCTAGTCACTCGGCCACTAGACCCCAATTTTTAATTATTATAAATAATTACTTAATGTTAATTACTTTAGTTATTAATTATTTAATTTTTTAATTACTATTAATTTTGTCGCTAAATTTTTATTATCATTACTCCACCATTTTATCGCGTTAAGTTCCTTCAAATTAAGTAGAAGTGCATTTTGTAGTGACACTCCAATCGATTATTTAATCTAGTTAGTTGCTGTTGTTGTTATTGTTGTTTCATGTTGTCCTGTTCTAAACACCTAGACCAGGTCCATGAGACCATGCTGCTCAAGAATCTTCAAATCTAGTTATAATCAAAAATGTAGTTAGTACTAAATAGGTAGAGATCACTTCAACATAATATAAATGTTGTTTTGTCAAGCAGTCAACCACAGTTAAGTGATCTTAATCAGATAAGCAATGCTTGAAAATTTTAAACAATAGAATATGTAATTTTCTGTATTGCATAATGAACATTTTTTATAACATGTTCTGAGAAAGGATTATACGTTTTAATTAGTTAATTAATTTTTTCTATGTATAATGTTTTCACCAATTTTGATTGTTATATATTTCCTTTGTAATTTTATTTTATTCACTAAAATGTTCATGTGATAAAAGGCCAATGGAAAAAAAAAATCAAATATGAACATCTGCACTAAAAAAAAAAACACATTGCATTTTCTATTTCCTTTTTACTTAAATACTCCACTCAATCTCTTTATCATGTGCATTGTTTAATTAATTGTTTGTGGTATTTATGCTTGTATATAGTTGCATTTTTCTCTTAGACATTACCTATAAGAGAAAATAGAAACACTGAAAAAATGCACATGAGATGATTCTTATATCATATACCATTGCTAGGATTCTTATATCATACTATACCTTGCTATGATTTTTATATCATATACCTTGCTTTGATTCTTATATCATATACATGTGCTATGATTCTTATATCATATACCTTTGCTATGATTCTTATATCATATACCTTTCATATGATTCTTATATCATATACCTTTAATCTGATTATCATATACCTTTGCTAGGATTCTTATATCATATACCTTTGCTATGATTCTTATATCATATACCTTTCATATGATTCTTATATCATATACCTTTGCTATGATTCTTATATCATATACCTTTCATATGATTCTTATATCATATATATCTTTAATCTGATTATCATATACCTTTGCTAGGATTCTTATATCATATACCTTTGCTATGATTCTTATATCATATACCTTTCATATGATTCTTATATCATATACCTTTAATCTGATTATCATATACCTTTGCTAGGATTCTTATATTATATACCTTTGCTATGATTCTTATATCATATCCTTTCATATGATTCTTATATCATATACCTTTAATCTGATTATCATATACATTTGCTAGGATTCTTATATCATATACCTTTGCTATGATTCTTATATCATATACCTTTCATATGATTCTTATATCATATACCTTTAATCTGATTATCATATACCTTTGCTAGGATTCTTATATCATATACCTTTGCTATGATTCTTATATCATATACCTTTCATATGATTCTTATATCATATACCTTTAATCTGATTATCATATACCTTTGCTAGATTCTTATATCATATACCTTTGCTATGATTCTTACATCATATACCTTTCATATGATTCTTATATCATATACCTTTGCTATGATTCTTATATCATATACCTTTCATATGATTCTTATATCATATATCTTTAATCTGATTATCATATACCTTTGCTAGGATTCTTATATCATATACCTTGCTATGATTCTTATATCATATACCTTTCATATGATTCTTATATCATATACCTTTAATCTGATTATCATATACCTTTGCTAAGGATTCTTATATCATATACCTTTGCTATGATTCTTATATCATATCCCTTTCATATGATTCTTATATCATATACCTTTAATCTGATTATCATATACCTTTGCTAGGATTCTTATATTATATACCTTTGCTATGATTCTTATATCATATACCTTTCATATGATTTTCGATGAAGCTATCTGCATAGCTGGTATGATATTATGTTAATATAATATTTTCTATACATAGATATTTTTAGAAAACCTCAGACAGAAATAGAAATATTTTTTTTTTTATCCAGATTGTGCAAAAAGAAACCATTATAAGCCAAAAAAGGAAGCAGAGAAGAAATAATTAGAAATGCTATATTTATAAACTTATTGTTTCGAATAATTCGAAATTTATTCTAATTATGAGACAAAAACAACACTCTGCAAAAGAGAATACCCTTTTCCGAAATCGCCAGTGCTGATAATGACAAAAAATTTATGAGACTATTTAGAAGGTAAAAAACTAAAATCGCATAATTTCTAATATAAAAAAATTGTGACAAAAGAAGAAAAAAATTCCAACTATTTATTACAAAAAAATCAAAAAGATTCCAACCGTTTATTGCAAAAAAAAAAAAATAAATAAAGAATAAATATATCATCGATAATAAGAATGCTTTTAAATATTCAAGCAAAGAAAAATGGTCGTAAAAAAAAAGTATTAAATGCTTGTGAATTGTAAAATATTTTTTTAACAATTTTTTGCTTTAGTTTTAAAAGCTATATTTCTTCATTTGTACGATTTATTCTGTTAATATAAAATCTGTATGGTATTTCGATTCAAATTCTACGACATAACGTCGTAAAATTATTAATGTTTATATTTTTTACTGCAAGCTTTTTTTAGTACTTGTGTTATTATTTTTAAAGACTGGTATAAAAATTTTTTTTTTTGAATAAGCTAAAGTAATAAATATGATAAAAAACAAATATATATTCATTTTTTGCAAACTCTGCATTTTTTTATTATTTAAATTACTTGAAAGTTTTGTAGATAATTTGTTTTCTTTAAGGCTGTTGTTTAAAATTAAAATTAACTGTTCTGATGTATTTTTTTCCATTGCCTTGAGCGTCAGATTTTTATGTACACCATTGGCAAGTTTTGATTTTGTTCGTCCCTCTACGATTGGCTTTGTAAGATGCTAAAACTGATTCCGGCAATTTTTGAAATTTTCTGAATTAATTGAGCAAAAGAACTTTCAATAAATTTTGTTTGCAAAACGTATAGAATATTGCAGAAGGCATTCGTTGAGCATTCCTATATCGAAAAGAAATGATTAGAAGTGGTATAAACAATTCAAAGAAGGCAGAGAACGCGTTAAAGACGAACATCGACCACCAAACCCAACCGACGAAGCTCACGTACAAAAAATTAAAGATTTACTCTTGAAAACCGTCGATTTACAATTAGAGATCTTGCTGATGTTGTTGGAATTTCACAATTCCATTTTAAAAGATTTTTGGGCCTCAAACGCGTCAAATCTTGTTTGGTACCGAAAACACAGCTCACACTTCATTGATTCTTCGGGCGCTTTTCACCAAAATGAAGCCCATATCGTTCCACAACCACCGTATTCACTACTTCTGACTGTTCCCTAAACTCAAAAGACCACTCCAGGGACAACGTTTTGAGTCAATTGAAGAGACATTTTAAAAATCTCCGGAATCAATTTTAACATCTCACAAAACCAAACGTAATTCAAGCACTAATGAATAATTTGACGTAAAATTTCACACATATATCAAGGACAGTGCCAATAATCTAAAAAAGAAAAAAAAAAAAAGATTGAAATACCGTATGCGCGGGAAATTTAAATTGAAAACTCGTCTTACTTTTTGGACTAGTATGACTTTTAGAGGTAATTGCTTCGTAGTTGCGTGTTCAATGGGTGGTTGTTGGCGATGGTCCCCAAGTTGGTTCAATAGTTAACTTGTACTTCCAGATTTTTGTGTATACCATTAACAGGGGCGGAGATTTTAATTTTCTTATGTGACTTTCTTTGGTAATTGCTTTGCAGTTGCGTGTTCAATAGGTGGTTGTTGTTGGTGTTCCATGTTTGGTGCAATAGTTGTCTTGTACATCAGATTTTATGTATACCATTAGAAGGAGCGGAGATTCTTGTTTTCTTATATATGACTTTCAGAGGTAATTGCTTCTTAGTTGCTTTTCAATGAGTGGTTGTTGTTGGTGGTTAAATGGTTGTTTTGTACGTGAGATTTTGTATATACCATTAACAGGGTCGGAGATTCTTGTTTTTCTTATATGACTTTCAAAGGTAATTGCTTCTTAGTTGCTTTTCAATGAGTGGTTGTTTGGTGGTTAAATGGTTGTTTTTTGTACGTGAGATTTTGTATATACCATTAACAGGGGCGGAGATTCTAGTTTTCGTATATGACTTTTCAGGAGTAATTGCTTTGTAGTTGCGTATTTGATGGGAGAAAACGAGCAGAAAATGAACTCCTGGTTCAGGGCGCTCACTCACGCGCTGTTGCAGTAATCATAGGGATCCTCTTATTTTATCTTTTTTTTTTTGTTTTTTTTTGAAGAAAAGAAAATATGATTGTATGGACTGACTAGATATATAGGACGATTCTCCACTTTTTGTCTTGCATCTGTTATTATTCAGTACAGAAACAGTGATAATTTTTATTAAATTAAGGACGAAAAAGATAAAAAAATTATCACTGTTTCTTGCTTTTGGAATAACAACAGATTTTTTGATGTGCATCATGTGGCAAATTATCTGTTATAGCAATGTGAGGGAAATGGTCTGGGAATAATTTTTACAGAGATGTAATGCTGCTATGATGATAATGATTTTTGTCATGTGTGCCTGCACCACAGACCAGTATTACTTATCACGCTAAAAGTCATTGTTTCGATTGAAGTTGCCCTCTCAATTTGATATCAGCGGCCTCTGGTGCA
>BPLR01000952.1:0-44778 GCA_021605095.1 Caerostris extrusa | reverse complement strand
AGACAAACTCTCGCATGTTAATATATTGAAAATATCCTCTGTTTTTTGCACCTTAATTGTGGGGTGAGAGTAGATATTGCTAAATCACATAAATATGACGTTGAAAAAGTAGTAACATTTTCAAGCAAGGCTTTTTTTTTTTTTAGATTATTTATGCATTTTCTTTTCAGATTCAGGTGTCCGAACGGTTTCAAGAGACATGTTTGTAATTTTGGTGAGTTTGTTCTCTTCTTCAGCTTATCATTGTGAGGCCAAAGCGTTCGTCTGCAAGGGAGTTTCAGACAAGGGATGTTACTTTTTTGCTGTGTGGGTTGAGCCATCTTTGATCATATTAGCCAGTGACATGAAACTCTGACGGGAGTTTGATCCCAAGAGCAACTACTCATTCGTGGATGGAAAAAGGGGCAGCTACATTTTGTAATGGAGTACCTGAAGGTAGAAGTCTGACTTGACCGTTCAGAATCTCTTACAGTCATGGTAGAAACCCGCACCTACGGCTTAAGAATGTGATTCGGAAACTACCATACACTGAAGTGACAAAAGTCATGGATACCTCTTAACATCGTGTCGGCCCTCCCTTTCGCCTCCGGTTTGTAATATAACCAAATCGAAACCAAAAACTTTTTGATTCTATATAATTGATAAACTAATTATTTTACATTTAGGCTGTCTTTTTTACTTTCAGGAAAATAATACATTAATGAAAATACCAATAAAAATTCGTATACAAAATTTTAAATGTTTACTCATCATAGCCAGAATGCCAGAAATACGATGGTGTCACATAAATGCTCGTTCGGGATCTTACGTCGGGCAACAAACGAGCCACATAAAATGGATCGACCATGAAAGTTTTTCTAAACGGTAAGCACAAACAACAAGTAAAAAAAGACATAGGCGCAATACGCATTCATGACAAATGCCTTCCTTTTCCAGTATCTGCGTTCAAAATCCGAACCTTAAATGCCTTGAAATTGACCTTCCAAAGATAGCTGCGACATTTTGTAAGAAAAACTTTTGATCTTCAATTTTTCTTTCCTTTTTTTGTAGCTCAAGATGTATCTCGGATCGGAAGAGAGAAACAGAATATAAGTATTTATATTGAAGAACACCAAAGCTTTACGCACCAGAGTAAAAACACGGTATCTGACATAAAATGAATTTTTAGAGGGGGGGGTCCACGCTGACCCTTATTTTATCTATGATTCTTCACTTTTTAAGGACTTCGCACAAAAATATCCATTCCCCTAGGCTTTAAAAAGTGAATGGTGGTTTGAAAACTGATAGATAGACTTTGACATTTGAATAGGGAAGATAAATGGCACTATCAGATTTTTCCTTTTTATGTTCTTCCAGAAATGTCGAATATTCTTTTTTATATTTTATTTATTAAATATTTTGGAATTTGTTCCTCAAAACTTTCATTTCCTTGTATGTGAAAGAATAATAATCAAAATATATTACCTTTAATCGATTTTTATTGTTTATAAATATCGTGTGTTATATAAGCAAAGCATATTAGCTGTGGTGAGGATAAAAATCCTAAATCACATAAATATGACACGTTCAAATTGTAGTGAAATTTGTAAAGATTTTAGATATTTACATGCATTTTTCTTTTTATACGTGAATCAAATGGTTTCCAAGATACAATTCTTTTTGTTATATCTAACTTCCCTATCAGTTGATAAAAATTACCAGTAGTCCTTCAGTTATTGTTAGACGGGTCAACTCTACAAAGTACTTTTTATAAAGACGGTGGAGGCTTATAATCTGCAAGAAAAGTGGGAAGGAAAAAGATGATGAGTTTGTAATATCTGCTTCTTTCATTGACTCAACAGCCCCATGGAGGGCGAAAACCTTCTACCTACTGGCACATTTTTGAAATGTTATATGTTTTCGTTTTCCGTGTGGAGTTGTCAGCCCTACGTTCATTGCTCTTTCAGTTATGTGAAACCAGGACTTTTGCTTAAAAGGTATTCCAACCACCAGAAAACATGTGCAAAGCTGGTAAATCTGAAACCTTATCACATAGCGCCAGACATCTAGTAACAAAGGATCAGGCCGGTTTGTAATACCACCAACACGAAAAAAACCTTTTAGATTCTATATAATTGAATGAAACTAAATATTTTATCTTTAGGCTGTCTGCTTTTTGTCTCATTAAAAAATAAAAAAAATTAATAAAAAATAATTTAAATTCGTATACAAAATTTAAAAATATTTACACATCGTATCCAGAATCACTACACGAAAGGCCAGAAAAAAAAGTTAATCACAAAGAGAAATAAAAAGCATTGAGATCTCATCATACGCAAAAATGCGACAAACGAGCCACATAAAATGGAACGACACATGTAAAAAGGTTTCCTGCGAACGGCAAGCACAAAATCAAAAAAGAACAGAAATGCCCTTTCCTTAAAATGCATTTGACAAATGCCTTACTTTTTCCAGATCTGCGTTCAAAAATTCGGAACCTTAAGAAGCCTGCAATGTATCTGATCCAAAGATAGTTGGATCAAAGTGTATTTTACAGAAAAACCTTTTGATTCTTTGATTTTAATTTTTTTATTCTTTTCTTTTTCGTAGCTCAAGATATATCTTGATCGAAGAGAAAAAGCAAAAAAAAGTTGCTAAGGTTTTCGTTTAGGATAGCTTGAATACAATTTAAGAGAATATATATAGATATTAAAGAACATCTGAAGCTTTAATTTCCAGAGTCAACACGGTATCTGACATAAAATAAAATTTTTTTCATTTTTTAACTGACACTTACTTTTGATCTATGATTCTTCTCTTTTTAAGGCCTTCACAAAATATCCATTTCCTCCTTAGGCTTTTAAAAGTGTGAATGCCTAGTTTGAAACACTGATAGATAGACTTTGACCTTTGAATAGGGATGAAAAATTAATATATAGATTTTCTTTTTTTTACGTTCTTCAGTATATGTCAATTTTTTATTTATATTTTATATTTTATTAAATATTTTGAACTTATTTCTCCAAAGACATTCATTTCCTTTGAATCAAAATATATTATCTTGAATCAATGCCTTATTGTTTATAAATATCATGTTTATATGTATTAAAGCATATTACACTGAGGTGTGAGGATAAAAAACCCTAAATCATATAAATATGACGTTCAAATTGTAGTAAAAATATTTAAAAAGACTTTTAGATATTTAAATGCATTTTCCTTTATAGAATCCAAAAAGGTTTCAAGAGACAATTCTTTTTGTTATATCCTAAAATTCAACTATGAGTTGATAAATTACCAGTTATTCTTCGTCAGTTATATTTAGTTGAGCAACTCTACAAAGTACTTTTTAAAGGTGGAGACTTATAATGTGCAAGAAAAAAAAGTTGGAATGAAGAAAAGATGGTGAATTTGAAATATCTTTTTCTTCAATACTCAACAGCCTCATGGTGGGAAAAAGCCTTCTGCCACTACTGTCACATTTTGAGACAGTAGATGTTTTCTTTTACCGGTAGATTTGTCCGCTTCTTCATTCAACGCGCTATAGTTATGTTTGGGTGTCCTGGACCTAGGCTTAAAAGGTATTCCGAAACACTACAATTATTCATGGCAAAGCTGGTACTGAATCTGAAACTTTTACCTCAGAGCGAGAGAGATCCAGTCACTCGGCCATCAGGTTCCGGTTTGTAACATCACCAACACGAAAAAATCAATTTTTGATTCCATATAATTGATCAAACTAAATATTTTATATTTAGGCTGTTTGCTTTTTTTCAATAAAAAATAATAAATTAATGAAAATAATAAATAAAAATTCATATATAAAATATCAAAAAGTTTACACATCGTATCCATAATCTCTACAAAATGCTAGAAATGCGATATAATTTAATCACAAATAGAAGTCGAAAAAACATTCAGATCTTACCAACAGCAAAATGCAACAAAATGAGCCACATAAAACAAACCAACAAATGTAAAGGTTGTCTACGAACAGCAAAGCACAAACATCAAGTAAAAGAAGAAATGCCCTTTCTTAAAAATGCATCTGACAAATGCCTCCCTTTTCCAGATCTGCGTTCAAAAATGCGAACCTTAAGAAGCCTCAAAATTTATCTGATACAAAGATAGCTGACAGTGTTTATTTTGCAGAAAAAACCTTCTCATCTTCTATTTTTTTTTTTTTCTTTTTCTTTTTTGTAGCTCAAGATATATTTGGATCGAAGAGAAAGACAAAAAACAAAGGTTGCAAAAGTTTTCGTTTAGGATAGCTTGAATACAATCCTACGAATATATATATATATATATTAAAGAACATCTAAAGCTCTAGGCTTTCAGAGTAAACACGGTAGCTGACATAAAATGAAATTTTCATTTTTTAGGGGGAGGGGGGTCCAAGCGACACTTATTTTTTATTTGATTCCTCTCTTTTTAAGGCCTTAGCACAAAAAGATTCTTTTCCCATAGGCTTTAAAAGTGTGAATGGCTGATAGACTTTGAAAACTAGATAGACTTTGACCTTTGAACAGGAAGAAAAATTAATATATATTTTTCTTTTTTTTTATGTTCTTCCAGTATTTGTCAAATTTTTGTTTTTATTTATTTTTTTAAATTTTACTTTCAATTTTATTGTATAAAAAAAAAAAAAAAAAAAAATTAAAATATTTTATCTTGAATCAATGCCCTTCATTGTTTATAAATATCGCTCGTTATATATACAAAACAGCTATTGGCCTTTTTTTTCCAAAAACCAACAAATCATTAACTCAAATCAGCGGTTTTCAAACTTTTTGATTTGCCTAATCGTCAAGTGGCTTTGGTACGACGGGCTTCATATTCGAACCATGGCGGTGGCATGGATGTTTGTGAATAAAGCTGAATCCACTTTAAACTGTACGTCTTAAAATTTTTGCAATCAGTTGTTATTTTTAATGTTGATTTATGATGTATAGCAACGTTTATGTTTAATTTCCATTGTCATAAAAAAATAATAAAGCAATTATTACTTCTATTAAATCAAATCCACATAGTCTAAATAACAACTTATTTAATGAGCTTATAACAATTTATTTATTGTAGACTAATAATGAGGCTCTTTTAATTTTTAGTATACGTTGCTTTATTTTTATCAACTTGACCACTTCTTAAATACAACTGCATAACAGTTAAAACAAAAAAAAATGTTTCATTTCAAAATGTTTTTATGTAAAACTTTATAAATAAATCGAATTAATAGTTTATGATCAAAAAGAAATTTCTGCCTCTTGTAGTATTTCAGATAAACTATTTTTTTAAGAATAAGTAACATTTTAACACATAAAATCTTACCTTGATATTAATTAAAATAAGTTTATTAAGCTAATATTTTGTCAGAAAATGCGTTCCATATATAATTGATTATACTACGTAAACCGAAAAATGTTTATGGGAACACCACAGCTAAATAACGTTTCATTACGGGTAATTTTGACGTCATTATTAAAATGGAGCATAAAGAAAAAAACGGAGATCGTAAAAATACACACCATTTAACTTTTCCTAGTGAGAGCAAGTCAATGACATTGTTTAAACAGTCTTCAAAGTATGTGGTACCTTTTCACACAAATAGTGGTGAACTATATTTATATTGTTTAAAAGTAAATAAATAATAAAAAAATTTTGTTAACACAAACACACATTATATATATATATATATATATAATAGCATATCCGGTGTTGCCCAGCTACAGAAAAAAATAAGTGGGTAAAAAAAATAATAAATTGTCACTAAATATTTCTATGGAATTAGCAATTCTAATACAAAAATATGTTAAAAACATTTTAATTTTGAATCCAAAGCAATCGAAACGATCAAAAATAAAGACAGTTGACACAAGCGATAATAAAAACGAAAGCAAATTATGAAAATGATATCAGAAGAGAAAAGAGCTTTTTATATTTTTTCCATTCGTAATTCTTTAACAAACAATTGTTCTATCTGGGGGCAATAAAAAATAGGTTTTCTTATTTTAACTAAAAATACTAATAAAATATTTTCGTAAATTTCAATTATTCACCAGATAAAATAGTAAGAACTCCATTTATTTTGTTTAAATTTAAGTTCTTACAGTTTTTAAAGATATTACAACAATATAATGTCTTGTTTTTAACAATTTAATATTATAAATGTGTTAAAATTACAGTTTTATTTAACCAAAAAATATATATTTAGAATTTTTTTTTTGCAAATTTTTTTTTTTATTAAAAATAACATTTTAAATAAAAAATAATGAAAATTATTTTAAATAAAAGATAGCAAAAAAAAATGATCAACTGCCAGTGATTATTAAGTGATCGATACTGGATATACTATTGAAAAATATTTATAAAAACAAATAAAAATGATTTTGTACAAAGAAATGGTTAGTTGAAAAAATCGTCTGCTTTCATTTGTTTTGATGCAATGTAATGTCAGAATGTTTAATTTTATTTTAAGGAGAATTTATTTTTAAACAATATGCTGAGCAAAGCAGACGATTTCTGCAAATATTTTATAGCGCAATTTTACATTGGAAAAGTAGTGTCCATTTAATTAGAAATAAACAATAAATCTTTAACACAATACAATCTTTTTTTAAACATTTAAGTTTATTTATGCACTAGATAAATAAAACCTAATTGGTTAATTTTGCGAATATCGATCAATTTCACTTTTTTTTTCAGTTGATATTGTGGAATTCGGTGAAATTTGGATGTAAATTGAAACCATGCATAAGCAGATACACACAAAAACAAAGAGAAAGAGAGACTTAATAATAATAAAATAATTATATATGGGGCATAACTTTTCTTATTTTCTCTTTCGGCTAGGCAATCAAAAATGTTTTGAGACCGCTGGTCTAAAATACCCCTTTGAGTCATTTGATGATATGAAGCTTAATAATGCTACTGTTTGCAATAAAATGTTTTTAATATAATAAAATATTAATAAAAACTCAAAAATATTTTTAATTGGTTCATATTCTACTGGTTCATGTAAATTTATACACATTTTTTTTTTTTATTGTTAATATTTAAAGAAATGTACTAGAGCAAATTTTTAAAATAAGTAATAAAAAAGCTCAATAAATAAGTTATTTTTGCAATTCAAAAATAAATGATTAATTTGACGAAATTTTGGTATGAAATGTACTTGAATACTTATCTTTATTAAAAACTTTTTGTTGAGATTATTCAGATTTTTTAAACTCCAAATGCATACAATAAGTTTGACACAAATTCTATCAAAAGAGTTCATCAATGATAATATGTACTTACTATTTATAGATTTCTTAAATTATACTATTTGCCGATCTTCTTTTCAATCATTTCTTCTTTTTTTTGATATTGCACCCTCAATATTTTAAAATGTTTATATAGAAATAATTTCAGTTTGAAATTCCTTTGACAAAAAATCTATAAAGAAAAAAAGTACATGAATATTTGAATACAATTATTTATGAAAAAATTCCTATCTTAAGCTTATTATTTTTCAATAGTGTTCAGCTACAATAATTTATATTTGCTTTGATGAAATTTTTTTATGAATCTTTTTAATATTTATGATTCACGTTATTTGGAATAAAAAATCCATGTAAAATTTTTTTTCAGATCTGCGAAATTTAAATAAAAATATATATAATGGGAATGAGAAATTCAGATAGATTTAGGATTCTGATAATAGATAATAGATCTGATAGATTTAAATTCAAATGGATTAAAAATTCTGATAATAGACCTGATAGATTTAAATTTAAATATATTTAAAATTAATTCAAATTTATTAAAAAAAATGTCCCTGGTGTTTTTTTTACAAAACGTAGTGGTGTCCTTGAAAATCAAAATACTTGTCAAATGGAGCATATTTTTTTAAGTTCATAAGTCATTAATAAAAAATAAAAACATAATTATTTTATTTAATAACGATAAAAAAATTATTATTTTCTTTAATAACGATAACAACACAATTATTTTCTTAAATAAACGATAAAAACATAATTATTTTCTTTACTATCGATAAAAACATAATTATTTTCTTTAATATCTATAAAAACATAATTATTTTCTTTAATATCTATAAAAACATAATTATTTTCTTTAATAGCGATAAAAACATAATTATTTCCTTTAATAACGATAAAAACATAATTATTTTTTAATAACGATAAAAACATAAATATTTTCTTTAAAAACGATAAAAAAATAATTATTTTCTTTAATAACGATAAACACATATTCTTTTTCGATAAAAAACAAAAACAAAACACATTCTGCACACACACACAAACATTCTTCTTGATATTTTCACACATTTTTTGTTCATGTTTTGTTTTGTTTTATTATTATTATGCTAATCGAAGGGTTTAAAATTCCCAGAACTGCTATCTAACTTGAATAATGATTGATGCCCTACTGTTTTTCGCTTCACAATTCAGAGTTCCGAGAGTTGTCAAATTTTTTAGGCATAAATGAGTTCTACAAGTAGTTCACATTGTCTCTATAATACAGTGTTGGACCGCTGATCTATTAGAATCCCGGCTCAGTAATTTACCTAAAGACTAGAATTTTAAATTCTTAAATTTACTTATCATTATAATTTATTTTTATTTTTAATTTGGCAGCGTTTACTATTCGGTATGGAATATTCTTCAAATGTATAAATACAGAGCAACAGAATTTTTACAACTTTTCAAAAATTTAATTATTTAAAAATACTTCAAGTAACACAGTTGGTATTACTTTGAAAAATTGTATAATAAATAAAAAAATATACTCCTACTTCGACAACATTGCATATTATAGCAGAAGCAAAAATAACTTTTCGGCTACGCAATCATTAAAAGTGATTTTTAAATAATTATTGAAAAATCAGACATTTCATGTATATATTATTAACTAATTAAGGATTTTTTTGAGGCAGCCTTTTATTCCCACGATCAACTTGTAGTTTGCAAAAATTATGTATATGTATATTTTGTAAAGTACACTTACACGTTTTACACAAAGGACACTCTCGTAAACCCAACCCTGCCTCATTTCTTCAATTGCAACAAAAAAAAAAAATTGCACAGTTGTTGGGAAATTGCACAATTGTTTTAAAAGTTATTTTTAAAAACCAGTATTCAATCATTTTTACACTAATGAAAACCCCACTCGTTGGATGAACGATTACAATGTCATTAATTCAGTTCATATTTAATTAAAATATTGAAGTATCATTCTTTATTACTTAAGCTTTATCGATTATATAAAATATATAACTGAATGATTTGATAACATGATGTCATTTAGCAATCCATACTTTAAATAATTAAATTTAATTTACATTCATTGTAAATCTTTACAAATACAAAAGCAAGACTTTTAGGTTTAACTAAAAGCAAGTCATAATTATTAAACGATATATTTAGTCATCATTGTCAGTACTTAAAAGTACAATAAAAAAATATTAAATAAAATAAATATTAAATACATTAAATATTAAAAATATATTATCCATTCCTTTATTTTTCCGTAAAAAATATTAATAAATTTCATATTCAGCATAATATGTTGTTTCAGAAAAGATCAAATGTAGAGAATTTTATAAATACAGGAAAATAATTTATTTTAAATCAAAACAGAAAAATTATTTAGTATTTAAAGAACAATTTATAGTATTAATTTAACATCTATTAAAAAAAGTATAACTATGAGAGTTCAGAAGTATGAGAACTACTAGGATTGAATTCTTACCCTTCGAAGGCCTTTCATAATTAGCATTGTCATTATGCAATATTTAAATAAATTTTATCGAAAGATTTATATTTATGAATAAAATCAAAAGTTTAATTATTAGAACTATCAATATTGAATTCTTACCCTTCCAATGCCCTTCATAAGGAGAACTTTAATGATACAATATTTAAATAAGTTGTATTCAAAGATTTATATTTTTCAATAAATGCAAATACCATGCGGAACTGCAAGTTAATCCTCGAATCTTTTAGTACATCTGGAAGAAGGAATCTTTTGCGTAACAAACATAATTCCTACTTCATTACCGGTTCTTGAAATTCTTTGTGCGATTTGGCTTTTATGGAATACACGCATAGGGCCAAGAATCTTCCATCTTTTACTCACTGAATAGAATCAAACAAAAACTTCCAGCGATGCTTGAAACGTTAGATTATCATTTTCTCTTATTTTGTAAATCCTGCACCTTCTCCACGGAGTATAAGGCACCATTAACCACAGCTGCTTTAATGTATTCCTTTTCTTAAAGAATGATATTTGTTGGAAAATTTTCTCTCTTGGAGAGAAATGGCGACTAATCCTCGAAAAGTCTTTTGAAATTGCACTTTTGCACATCCGAAAAGGCGGTATTCAAATGGAATTAGTGTGGTAACTGTATAAATGGCGGCAAAATCATTTTTTGTGAAATAAAGTTAAGAATAAAAAGTGGTAAATGCCCCCCTTCCCCCAAAAAAAACTTTTTTTTTGAAAAGAATATTCAGCATTTCGAAGGATCATTTCAAACAGATGTAACTCCAAGTTTTGCAGGCAATTTCATTTAAATTAAGAATTTATTTTTATAAATATATATTCAATAATCGGTTGAAATGATTGGTTTGGCAAGAAAGATAGTTTGCTTTTTAACATGTATTCTTAAAAGGGAAAAAAACCCGAATTTCTTTCTTGACAATTTTTCTTTCTTTTAACTTTTCATTTCGTTTCTCGCCAGTTTTTCTGGAATCTTCATTCAAATTAAAAATTTATGTACATAAATATATGTTCTATAGTCTGTTTATATGATTTGCTTGGCAAGAAAATATTCGTTTTTACCATATAGTTAAAAGTTGAAACCTGAATTACTTTCTTGCAAACCAAAAAGTAAAGTTTACATACCACGAGGATATATTAATACCTTTTGTATAAAATAATTGAGTTGTAAGTGTTTGTGACGACAAAGATTTATAAACCGAGCAACTTCATTTAAATAAAGAATTTATTTTCATAAATATATGCTCAATAGTCAGTTGATATAATTGGTTTATATTGATGAATAAATTCAAAAGTATAATAATTAGAACTATTAATATTAATTTCTTAAACTTCGAATGCCCTTTTAAGGAGCATTTTAATGATACAATATTTAAGCAAGTTTTTATCCAAAGATTTATATTGATGAGTAAATTCAAAAGCATAATTATGATAATTTTTATGATTGAATTCTTGCCCTTTGAAGAAGCTTCAAAAGATCATTTTAAACATACAATATTTAACAATTTTTATCCAAAGATTTATATTTATGAATAAATTTTAAAAGTATATTATTATGAATGCACACCATAAGGAACATTTTTAAGGATAATTTGTTTTAAATATTGTATTATCAAAATGTTCCATGATTATCCAAAAGATTTATATTTATGAATAAATTTAAAAGAATTATTGAATTCTTTTAAAGAGCCTTCGTAAGGAGCATTTTAATGATACAATATTTAAATAAGTTTTTATTGAAAGATTTATATTTTTAAATAAAGGCAAATATCACACGGAACTGCAAAGTTAATCCTCGAATCTTTTAGTACATCTGAAAGAAAGAATCTTATGCATAACAAGCATAATTCCTACTTCATTACCGGTTCTTGAAATTCTTTGTGCAATTTGGCTTTTATGTAATCTACGCACAGGGCCAAGAATTACCGGCCTGCTTCCATCTTTTAGTTACTGAATTGAATCAAACAAAACTTCCAGCGATGCGTCTTGGAAACGTTAGATTATCATTTTTATCTTATTTTGCAAATCCTCGACCTTCTCCACGGAGTAATAAGGCACCATTAACCACAGCTGCTTTAATGTATTCCTTTTCTTGAAGAGTGATATTTGTTGGGAAATTTTCTCCGTCCAAGAGAAATGGCGACTAATCCTCGAAAATCTTTTGAAATTTCACTTTTGCACATGCAGAGAAGGTATTCAAATGGCATTAGTTTGGTAACTATATAAAATGCTCGTAAAATGATTTTTCTGTGAAATAAAGTTCATAAAAAGAGGTAACTCGCCATTTCATAATGATCTCGCATCATTTTCTTAGAAAGAAACATTTTTTTTTTAAGAGAATATTCAGCATTTAGATGCATGATTTCAAAGGAACGTAACTTCAAATTTTTTGGCAACTTCATTTGAATTAAGAACTTATTTTCATAAATAAATGTTCAACAGTCAATTGATATGATTGGTTTGGTGAAAAAGTAAGTCTGATTTTTAACATGTACTCTTAAAAGATGAAAACTAGAATTACTTTCTTGCCAACTTTTCTTTTTTTTTAAACTTTATTTATCTAAAGATTTATATTGATAAAATTCAAAAATATAATTATTAGAAATATTAGGATTAAATTATTACCCTTTGCAGTTCACTCATATGAAGAATTTTAATGATACAATATTTAAACAAATTTTATAAAAGATTTATATTTATGATTAAATTGAAAAATATAATTAATAAAACTGGTAATATTAAATTCTTACCCTTCTAAAGCTCATCAAAAGAAACATTTTAATGATAAAGTATTTATAAAAATTATATGCAAAGATTTATATTTATGAATAAATTCAAGAACATTCTATACATACAATATTTAAACAAATTTTGTCCAAAAGATTCATATTTATGAATAAATCTGAAAGATTAATAATTCTTTTCCTTTGAATGTACATCATGAGGAACTTTTCATTGATAATTTGTTTAAATATTGTATACTTAAAATGTTCCATGATTATCCAAAGATTTATATTTATGAATAAATAAATAAGTATAATTATGAGAACTATAAGGACTGGATTCTTACCCTTCGAAAACACATCATAAAGATCATTTTAATGATACAATAAATATTTTAATAAATTTTATTCAAAGATTTATAAGTACATTCAAAAGCACCATTATAAGAACTATTAGGATTGAATTCTGACCCTTCGAAGCCCATTCATAAGGAGAATTTTAATGATACAATATTTAAATACGTTTTATTCGAAGATATATATTTTTCAATATGCGAATACCATGCGGAACTCCAAGTTAATCCTCGAATCTTTTAGTACGACTGGAAGAACGAATCTTAAGCATAACATGCATAATTCCTACTTCATTACCTGTTCTGGAAATTCTTTGTTCGTTTTGGCTTTTATGGAATCCACGCACAGGGCCAAAAGCCTTCTTCCATCTTTTACTCACTGAATTGAATCGAACAAAACTTCCAGCGGTGCTTCTTGGAAACCTTAGATTATCATTTTCTATTATTTTGTAAATCCTCAACCTTCTCCATGGAGTAATAAGACACCACTAACCACAGCTGCTTTAATGTATTCCTTTTCCTAAAAAGAATGATATTTGCTGGGAAATTTTCTCTCCCGGTGAGTAATGGCGACTAATCCTCGAGAAGTCCTTTGAAATTGCACTTTTGCACATTCGAAAGGAGGTATTCAAATGGCATTAGTGTGGTAACAGTGAAAGATGGCGGCAAAATTTATTTTTCTGTAAAATAAAGTCCATGAGAAGGAGTGGTAAGCCCCCCCAAAAAAACTTTTGAGAAGAATGTCCGGCATTTTGAAGCATGATTTCAAAGAGATGTAATTCCAAGTTTTTCAGGAAACTGTATTTAAATTAAGAATCAATTTTTTATACATATATGTTTAATAGCCAGTTAATATGATCGGTTTGACAAAGATTGGTTCGTTTTTACCATGTACTCTTAAAGGTGAAAACCCGAATTAATTTCTTGAAAATATTTATCAAAAGATTTATATTTATGAAATTGAAAAGTATAATTATTAGAACTATTAGGAATAAATTTTTACCCTTCGAAGGCCCTTCATAAGGAGAATTTTAATGATACAATATTTAAATAAGTTTCATTCAAAGATTTGCGTTTTTCAATATATGCAAATACCATACGGAACTGCAAAGTTAATCCTCGAAACTTTTAGTACATCTGGAAGAAGGAATCTTGTACGTAACAAGCATAATTCCTATTTCATTACCGGTTCTTGAAATTCTTTGTGCGATTTGGCTTTTATGGAATACACGCACAGGGCTAAAAGCCTTCTTCCATCGTTTACTCTGAAAAGAAGAGAAGAGGCAAAGAAAAGAGACAGAAGCAAAACAAATTTGACTTATTTGTAAAGTCTATTTATTAAACAAAAGGTAAAGAGCAAAAAAGATGCTATATGTTTGACATAATTAATAAAAATTGCGATTTTTACTCCCTGGAGCAAATTTCAAAAAACCTATTTACTAAAAACAGTATACCATGGTTAGTATGATGGTTAATATAGAGTATGAATCCCGGACGATGCAATACAGGCCTTACAACGCCTAGGCATGCTGAGTATCAAATTATCAATCTGATCTTGGGGAATATTACACCACTCATCAAGCAATGCCCTCCGAAGTTCTGGTTGACAGGTGGGAGGGGGTTGACGGGCTGCAATTCGTCGGCCAAGCATATCCCACACATGCTCTATTGGATTCAAGTGCGGTGAGTATGCTGGCCAATCCATACGGGTGATATCCTCCAATTGAAGGCATTCGTGTACAACGTTAGCACGGTGAGGACGGACGTTGTCATCCATAAACATAAATTCAGCACCCATGGCTCCCCGAAACAAACGTACATGTTGTTCCAGAATGACATTCCGATAGATGTGGCCTGTCATCGTTACACTCTGAACATGCAGGTCAGTTCTGGAACCAAAATAATTCCTCCCAAAACGAGCCATCCTGCACCACCGTAACGGTGTCGTTCAATGGTGTTCTCTTGGTGGTAACGGGTACCTGGCGCTCTCCATATGAAAGTCCGGCGAGAATCAGACTGCAAACTAAACCTGGACTCGTCGGAAAACATCACACAAGACCACTGTTGCGGTGTCCACAATGCATGCTCTCTACTCCAGGTTAGTCGCAGGCGACAGTGAGTTGCAGTAAGTGTAACACAACTGACAGGCCTACGAGCATATAGACCAATGTGCCCTAAGCGTCTGTACACGGTCTGCTTTGAAACTGTCGTACCGGTAGCAGAAGAGAGCTGACGAGACAGGTCTGATGCTGTGCTCCGTCTGTTTCTTTTGGCAGTAACTGCTAAATACCGGTCCTCATTCGGTGTTGTAACTCGGGGGCGACCTGTGCTGTAACATCTACTCACATTACCATCATCTTAGAATCGTTGCCAAAGTCTGGAGATGACACTCTGGGCGATTCCAAGTTCTTGGGATACTTCCAGCTGGGTACGTTCTCATTCCAGTCGTCCGATAATTCTACCACGTAAAAAATCATCCAGATGCTTCCTTTGTGCCATAACTATGTGGTAAGTGCACTGAAAGGCTTTTAAAGCGCTTGTGAACAATTTTACTTCTTTGCCACCATTCCTTATATACCCCTCTCTTACACGTCTCTTACACCTCTCTCTTACGTACTATCCGCGCTATCTGGTGGTTTCCTGTAATTTGCATATTCTTCTTCAAGATGTGTGTGATAATTCTACAGGTGAAATTTTTATTTTTAGAGTTCAATTTCTGTGTGATTCTGAATTATCCTTAATTTATTGACATGAGTGTAAATTCTCAATAGATTTAAAAGGAATTTCATATATACAAGAGATTTCGAAATGATCTAAAGGGAAATTGATTTTGGACTACCAGAAAATATTATTGGTCAACTGACAGGTCGACCATTAAGCGGAACAAGCGTTTTTACAATTTTTTTTTTAGAAATAGGTGTCTTATTTACATTATTATTACCTTCTATTTACGACATGCGATAGTTGAAATTGCCGGAAAAGTTGATGCACTTTCATTTCATTTTTAATATAAAAGTAACTTGTCGTATTATCATAAAAATTGTAGCCACTGTACATGATAATTTTTAAAAAGTAAAAACAGCAAATTTATTTTGCTCACCAAGCGCATTTATTCGTGCATCATTTACGTCTACATGAATCCTGTACGCCTATATTTTTAGATGATATAACATACCTTTTCAGCATGCTCTTTTTCAGCGCTTAAAGTTTGTCTGATCATTTCAGATTCGTTCTGCATTGCTTGATTTTATGAAAGCCATTGAGAAGGCCATTTTAGAAAGAAATATGGTCATACGAGATTCAGCAGATATTAAACTACTGTTTAATAAACTTATAATTTAATGAAACACTTATTTTTTGCCACATAAGTTATTTTATAAAATTTTATTTGACTGCAATACTAAGGCTCAAAATTAGTAGAACCGAAGAAAAATATATGTCGATTACAGAAGATGTTTGGTTTGCTTTGTCTCTCTAAATTTATTTTGTGCACACTTTGGGTTTATTGACCTACAGAGTAAAGCGGATTCAGAAACACTCACTGAGTATCCAGGCTACTGACAGTATAGAGCGCTCGCCCTTTGGCCATCAGGACGCTATAGAAGAAGTGCATATAATGACTTTATTTAAATCAGATAAATGTAATTGACCTTGGTATCAATTGATATTCTAATATTTGAGACGGTGTCATGCATGTGTGTAGTGGTTCGGAATCCACTTTTTAAGTATATCCAGGTCTCATATGACTGTACAGCGTCACGGAGCCTAGTCAGACGTCTCACCCACATCATTTCCCAAATTGTCTAGGGACAACTCAGTTCTAGGCAAAATGGTGTGGTTTGGTGTAGGGAAAGTAGTAGTGTTCTCAGACGGATGAATATAACCAGACTTCTGCGTCAGTTGAAACCACCTTCGCGTCCGTTAAGCAATATAATTGCTTTTAAATAAGGGATTCGGGAAGAATGTGCTTTTTTTTTCGCAATATAAAAAATGTATTTCTTTAATTAAGCAAGAGGATGCGATAAAACACGAATTGTAATTTAGGAGAGGGATATATATCGTAAATAAAGTGAATTGTAGGAATTCTAATATAATAATGAGGAAGAAATAAACAAGGATTCCGAAGAATGTGCGAGTTTGAGCAAGATGGCAATTGCATTTATTTAATTCAGTAGGATAATGCAAAATGCATTGCGACTTCTAAATCATAAGAGAGGGAGATATTAGCAAATAATGTGAATTCAAACAAATTGAATTTGAGTGCGAAAAAATTAAGAGATTAACAAAAGCAATAAGAATCGTTAGACAAAGGTGTTGCGAGTTGTTTAAGGAAAGAAAAGGAAGATTTAATCCCATTGAAGGATTAATTAATCACGAGGCTAAAGTATTACGAAGGCTTTTAAGTCAGCTTTGATTACCGAAATGTTGAACTTGAGAAAGTGTTAAACTTTGACCATAAATCAGTATTTAAGGGGCACACAGGGAGTTAGAAAACTAAAAGAAAGGAAAAGATATAGGTTTTGTTGAATATGGAAAAGGCTATTTCTGAGTTTATCCAGAATTGTATGGGTTGCAAATTTCATAAGTAAGAAAAAAAAATGGGATAATTTTTAAATGGCATCAATAATTCCTACAACATCAAAACGGCAGACTATGCATTGCCTAAATTGTTCTTTCCTAAAAGGAGCTTCTTTCAGTGCTTGCAAAAAATATATGGGTTGTAAATTTCAAAAGAAGGAAAAAAAAATTGTGATAATTCTTAAATGGCGTCAATCATCCGTACATCAACAAAATGACAAGCGATGAGACGCCTGAATCGTCCATTCTTGAAGAAGGGGTTTCGTTCAGTGCATGTATTGTGCTTGAACTGATGTGTCTTCTGCCAAATCTCATTAAAAAGATTTCTGACAAGCTTATATTGACTGAGGAACGTGATACTGCTTTCTGTGAGTTGAAGGCAGCCCTCTGAACTATATATCTCTCCCCTATTTCAAACGATCATAAGTTTGTACAAGTTCAAATCATGCTACTTATTTCCGACTACTGCTACACCACAACACACCACATCACTGTGCCTACAACGCCATGTCATTCCGTAATCTATACGCCCGTTGCCATGGCATTGAAGGAATGGCATTTCCATGCCATTTTTCAATGTCATGGGCAACGCTTTACGTATATTATTTATTGTCATTGTATCATTGTATCGTGTCATTGTATTTTATATAAAAATTTCTTTTAAAAATATAAATTTTATACATGATAAAAGAAATGTTAAATATGAATAAAAGAAATAAAAAGAAATGTAAATAAAAAAAACTCAATTAAGAAGAAAAAAAAATCAGGAAAGGACTTTTATTCTTCAAGGAATAATTATAGAAAACTGAAACGTAACCAAAAAGAGAAATAAACAGATTAACTAAATATTTGAAAACCAACACAAATAAAAAGAAAATTTTAAAATTGATTTCCCTACAATATGCAATTCCTTTATGAAAAAAAAAAAAAAAGGTTCTAAGACAATGTTTATTAAAAAAATGCAGTAAATCCATCTACACTTCCAATTTATTATAAAAGTGTGCAAAAAAATTATAAACCACATGAAGCAAAAAATAGACCGCAAGCCGCAGTAAAAAACAAATTGAAGGATTTATTTATATAATGCCCCATAACTTTTATTGTTACTTAACTTTTTCATTGCAGGTAGAAAAATTTTTATACAATAAAAATTATTAAATTTTACATCTTTAAGAAAATTCTCAAAAAAGAGAAAAAATTACAGAAATGAAACAGAAAGTTGTAATGCAGAAAAAGTAACACAAATATAAAAATAAGACAAATCTTTAAAAGTATCCAAATTTTATTCTTATTCTCTAAAGAATAAAAATTATATTTGTTCTTAATCGAATAATTTAAAAAATTTCTTTGGTTTAGTTTGGTTTAGTTTGTCGCTCTACTGTCATCTTGTGCATACGAGAGCTAAACAGAGCGCGACCTTCATTTTAAAGTGGATTCGAACCCCTCACAAACATCCAGATCATTGCCAGGATTCAAATCTGGAGCCTGGGATACCAAAGGCAAGAGAAAATTATCTGGAGAAAAAAAGTATGATTCTCATAAGAATCTTAAAAAAATAGTAGAAAGGAATTTTAATACAAGCGGAATGCAAAGCAGATCTACCTCCTCGTAGTGCACTCCGGGCAACGTCTGATACTGCAAAATGATCTACAAATATGGCCTTCAATCTGGATCTCAGTGTGAATTTCTTAGAGTTCTGCAGTGGAATGCTGGTGTATTGTCCCAAAACAAGAGAGATAATTAAAAAGACCTTTGAGTACCATGCATTGTTGCTACTGCATTTCTGTAATCACGATTGTCTCCCAAGCACCTTCACAAAAATTAAACTTACTCCTGACTCTCTCTGTCTCCTGTGTGACACATCAAAAAGAAATGGATATGTCTCACCTTGCTTTATGTCTTGCACTGTTCCTCTTATTTATTTATAGAAATATCATTGGATTGTCAGACTTAAGTGGATGGATTAACTGATGTCTTACGTTTCTATCTTGTTCTTTGTATTAATTTTTTTTATGATATCTGCTGTCCTGTAAACTTACCATTGAAATAAAAAGAAAAAAAATTTTGGTTTTGTTTTGATTAAAGAAATAACATTTTTTTTCTGTTTGTAAGCTTCGGTTTCCAATTTTCATATGTCAGTTTGGATTATGTATGTTTCTAAATGCTTTTAAAATATTATATCTATCAAGAAATATGGAATAAATTTATATTATAATCATAATGTATTGCTTACATATAAAGAGTATAAAACATTCCTTTTAGTGCTACCCATAGATAAGTTACGGTCAATTTATCCAGCCCTCGGCATCAGTAATCTATTCATCTCTGATGTGAAAGAAGCAGAAATGTATATAATATAGATTATTAAAATAATTCATCCTCACACGTGAATAACATCAGACTTTCAAACTTTGCATAATTTAATAAATCTTTACTCTTTAGAAATAATCGACTGATTCTTCAAGTCACAAAAATCAATCGGCATGTTAAATAATTTTAAATGACATTTTCAAGATGCTGTTAACTTCACAGCAATGGATACTGTAATCCACCCATAAAGCATTTCTTACTGTTTGCTGCAGCCTCATAGGATAATGCGACGCTTTACCATTATGAAATATCCATAGATTGCCCAATTTGTCAATTATAATTCTAAATTGAACTCATTCATTGCGCTTCCCTCACCTCCTTAAGCTAATGGTCGCCGTTGAGAAAGAATGCAACAAGGAATGCTCTTTAATGATCATCAAGAGAGATGGAAAGCCATATCTTTCTTTTTTTTTTAACTTTCTTTTTTCTTTTTGCTGGTGTGCAGTAAGTCAGATAACCAGTTTTGTTATGGTTATTTTTATCTTTTAACTAGCATAATGTGTCTCAGGGGTCATTATATGCCTATTAAGTGAAGGTAATTAAAATGGAAATAAAAACCGAAAAAAGATTTAAACAATGATATTTGTTAAAAAAAATGTAAATATATATATGTAGATGCATGTTTTTCTTGCTTAATTTAGTGTCTTTCTTGCTTAAGTAGTGAAAATAATTTTAATTACTCTGCATTTTTCTCGTTTATTATGCACAAAAATAAATTTTTAATTCATTCTTCAAGAGAATCATTTTCTTTATTGCAATTCATTTTAAATAGTTTTTCTTCAATTTTTTAGAGAATTATTTTTAAAATTTATTTTTTAAATAATTTTGTGATTATTATGTTACTTTTTATATTACTAGCTGTAAATATATTTTTATTTTAACTCTATTTTCTTAAATTTTGAAATAAGCATCAATCAAATTAAAATCTCATATATATATATATTATATATATACAAAGAGAAAGTGTGATTTAATTTCATACATGCTTGAAGATGTCTACTCAGATTTCTGCATAATTAGAATAATATAAAAGCCTTTAGGAAACATACATATTCCAAACTGAAATATGAAAACTGGAATCCGAAAGCCTACAAACAAAGAGTGTTATTTTTAATGAAAACAAAACAGTTTTTGCCTCTTTTATTTCCAATGTCAAGGATTTACAGGCACAACAGATATCAGAAAAAAATAAGTACAAAGAACAAAACAAAATCAAATGACATCCGTTAATCCCCATAAGCCAAGCCTGGCAATCAATAACCCATAAAGAAACGGGAGGCAGTGCAGAACAGGAAGCAAGGTGAGACATATCCACTTGAGACAGATCACACATGAGACACAGAGTTCCAGGAGTTTAATTAGGTGAAGGTGCTTGCAGGAGACGATCGTGACCACAGAAAAAGCTTTGTCAATGCCGCCGATCTTTCTCTAGACCATTCAGGGATATTATGAATAGGATCGTGACAGGGCTTGTGACTATTTCTAGCTGCAGTATCTTTAAAGAAGGAACACCTAAGGGTCTGTTAAAATATCCTCTCTCATAATTTGAGACAATTCACATACGTTATATTACAGAAAACTAACTTTCGCCGCCATTTTGGCACGGTTACCACACTAATGCCATTTGAATACCTCCTTTTCGAATGTGCAAAAGTGCAATTTCAAAAGACTTTTCGAGGATTAGTCGCCATTTCTCTCGAAGAGAGAACATTTTCCCAACAAATACCATTCTTTTAGGAAAAGGAATACATTAAAAGCAGCTGCGGTTAATGGTGCCTTATGACTCCATGGAGAAGGTGGAGGATTTACAAAATATATGAGAAAATGATAATCTAACGTTTTCAAGAAGCATCGCTGGAAGTTTTGTTTGATTCAATTCAGTAAGTAAATGATGGAAGTTTCTTGGCACTATGCGTGTATTCCATAAAACCAAAACGGACAAAGAATTTCAAGAACCGGTAATGAAGTAGGAATTATGCTTGTTAGGCATAAGATTCGTTCTTCCAGTCGTAATAAAAGATTCGAGGATTAACTTGGAGTTCCGCATGGTATTTGCATATTGAAAAATATATATCTTCGAATAAAACTTATTTAAATATTGTGTCATTACCTGCCGAGGAAAACTTACGATGCACTCCCCAGTGCCATCGTTTTTCATACAGGCGCGCGTAGTTATGATATGTATTGGAGGAAAAAAAAGAGGTGCGTTTTGCAACATTAAACCTTTTACTTTCACAGAAAAAAAATAAAATGTAAGAAAAACAAAAAATTCTAAATTTAAAGTATAGAATAACAGTGTAATAAAACAGATGTTAGAACTTATCTGCTGTGTGATATTTCTAAAACAAGAATTCTTTATTGTTTCATATGTAAAATATGATAGGAGAAATAACTATTTATTTAAAATGTCTAAACTTGTTTTTTTATAAGCCAAGTCACATAAACCTAAATCACATTCATTGCATTGATAGCTGGTTTCACGACGAAACGGAAGCAAAAGAAGAATAAAAAAAGCACGACCTACTCAAGTAGAAACAGAAGCAAAAACTGCACAGCTATGACTCACTGTTTCAGAAACATCCTTTACTAATACCTATCCCTTTTCTCTGAAATAATAAAATCCTTTTCAAAACATTGTCAAGGTCATTTTGTGGCATTCCAAGACGCTGGGAGCAGTTTTCTTTATAGCAGCGCAATGCAAAGGGTCGTACTTCGGAAAGGCGTATATATAAGCCGGCGGCAGTGAACACATCCGTTGGAGTGAAGCGTATATATACGTCGGCGGCAGTTAAGGGGGTTAAAATTCTCCTTATGAAGGGCCTTCGAAGGGGTAAAAATTTATTCCTAATAGTTCTAATAATTGCACTTTTCAATTTCATAAATATAAATATTTTGATAAATAAAGAAAAGTTGAAAGAAGGATAAGTTGGCAAGAAATTAATTCTGGTTTTCACCTTTTAAGAGTACGTGGTAGAAAACGAACCAATCTTTTTCAAACCGATCATTTTAACCGACTATTAAACATATATGTCTAAAACATCATTTGTAGTGAAGTCCGATATTAACAACGAGGAATTTTTGGTTATCCAATTGATCGAAGCGATGATTGGATGAACACGTGATGGATGTGATTACTTAATGAACCATCCATGTAGTTGAACTGAAAAGGTATTTCAAATCAATACTTCCATTGAATTCATAGGTTTCAAATATTTATCATTGTAAGGAACTTTCTCCAAATCAATATTTATTTCTTTAGTGCCATAGTTAATAAAAACTTAATTATTCAGAATTCAATTTTCTTCTTATATTTAGTTATTTATTAATTGCTAATGTAAAATGTTTCAAATGTATTTTACTTAAATACATTATTGCGATTATGTATGATTAAAAAATAATATTTTAATAGCATGATCATGAGATGAAATCTTAGTAGCATAGTAATCTGTATCTCCTGCTTGTGAATGAGAGAAGTGTCAAGTCTTACGCCCATTGATTAGATAGAAAAGGAGTGATATATATATATATATATATATATATATATAATATTTTAAAAATGTATATTTATATTTATTATTATAATGTTTATTATTTTTAATATAATATATTTATTATTAAAAATTGTCAATTATATGGTTTATTTCATACCGATTTTTTCTTATATCAGCAATTGTTTTAAAGCTGTGTAGAAGTATTGTATAAAATACAGAAAAATCATACACATTTCTGCGAGAGAAAATCATAGGGTCTTATTTTACCCTAGTGCGTGCGGTTGAATATTTTTAAATTTCAAGAAACATTATTAATAAGTAGTTGAACGTAATTTTAAATAAATTTTATTTGAAAAATTTTATATTTGTAAATTTTTTAATTTTTAATTTTTGCAGCTTTATTCTGAGGTAACTTTAATACTAAATGAATTATTATAATGAAAAAATAAATGAAATTATTTACATGTCAGCTATACAAGAATCCGTGTGTATCATTTCAGAAGCCGAGATTTATATTTCGTCATTTTCATTCAAGACTTTTTGTTGTATTTTTAAAGCATCATTTCTCTTTGCGACAAACAAGGAAGAGGGAAGGCTGACAACAGTAAGAGACAGTGTCTAGACAGTAAGAAAATGCTTGCGCAAAAAAAAAGAAATTCTGTAGTTCTAAGCCAGCGGTGGTCAACCCGCGGCCCGCCTTGAATGTTTATCCGGCTAGTGAGATTTATCACACTTTTTACAAAATATATGTATGTTTGAATGGCCAGGTAGTGGAAACTAACGATGTATTAAAAATACATCATGCGTGCATCCATATATTCAAACATTAACTGTCGAAATGATGAGAAAAAAGTAACTTTGATTTTTAAAAAAAAAAAAATATTCTTGCGAATATGGGACAGATATTGCCTATTTTATTTATGGTTTGGTTTGGTTAGTCGCTCTACGGTTATCTTGTGCACACTTTGGGCTAAACAGACCGGGACTACAGTTTAACGTGGACTCGAATCACTAACAAAACATCCATGCCAACGCCCTTTTATTTATGAGTTCACAGAATAATTAAATTATATTCTGTGAACTCATGATGCGCGAGCATGTTGGAACATCAAATATGGCAGGTTCTATGATTCACTTTAAGTGATCTCAGTGACTCAGTGACCATCCCTAGATACGCACAGTTGATTGATTGATACGCACTGCAGAGCAAAACAGACTATTAGTTGAAGTTGTTAGCGCTTTTCGTTTAATTTACACCTGCGATTCGTTTTTTTCTAAAATGAAATGGACCAAATACAAAACACGCTGAAACATAACGTACGCTAACCTACAACACCCATTACGATGTGCATTGAGATCGAGATCGACCATTGAGATCGATTTGCAAAACCTAAGTAAAAAGAGGAGTAACAAATATCGCACTAGTACAATAAATATTTTTAATGATTTCATTTTTTTTTTTTATTTCGTGTATTTTTATATATTTTTATATTTCATTTTTAGTATTATATATTTTTTTTACAATCTGCGTTCAGTATCATTATTATTATATGATCTATATTTACATTTAAGAAAAATATTAAATTCATTAATAATAACTCATTATGCTTCAATTTTCACTCCAAAATATGTCTATATTGGGTTTAATTCTAATATCATCATCATTGGCTCAATAGCCCAGTGTGGGCGAAGGCCGTCTACCTACTGGTAAATTTCGAGACGAGATGTTTTTCTTTTTATTGGATAGGGTTGTCAGCTCTACGCCCAACGCTCAACAATCATATGAGACCGGGACTTACGGCTTAAAGTGGATTCCGAACCACTACAAACATCCATGGCACCGCTGGGACTCGAACCTGAAACCTATGGTACCTAGCGCCAGAGCGCTAGCCACTCGGCGATTCAGGCCCCTTAAATTTCATATGGGGATATATAATTTTTATGTGGCCCACGAAGTTAGGATGTATTTCCAAAGTGTCCCGCATGATCATATGGTTGGCCACCTGGTCTAGACAGTAAGTAAATGCCTATGTGAAAAAAAGAATTCTTTAATTCTAAACATTAATATGAATTTGAATTAAAATATCTGAATTTTTAAATTTTATCAATTTCAAATTTAAAAGGCGGCAGGCAGCCCTTTAATAAAAGAAATATTTCAAGGATTTATTATAATTTAGAAATAATAACAATCAATAATTTTCATTCCAAACGCCTTAGATTACAATAATTGTGAACAACACTCATAATCCAGAAATGTCATTTGGTCTTCACGACCCATAAAACAGTTCATCATCAACCGGAAACTTCAATCTAATAAACTATGGGTCAACCTTTGTGAGTGGACATTCCACACCTCCTGGACAGTTAACTTCTCACCTGTTATGATAATCAGGAGGATTGTGAAATCGTCTGACCAGGAAATACCTTGTCACGATGACCATCCGTTTTCTACCCTCTTCCCCCTACTAACCGTGCTTCTCCCTAGGGAACACTTTGAATACCGTCCAGGGTAACGCCATGGCTTCCGGGCGTGTTGTTCTGTGGTTATTACAAGGTTAACGGCAGAGAAAACCGCTAATGAAACTGGTCTAATTATGTGTATCCAATAACTTTAACCCCGTTCGGTGACAGTTAGGAAACAAGATGTTTAATTACAGGGCGGGATATGAAATGACTTGCCGACAATAAAAAAACTGCAAAAAACTAAAACTAAAACTGCAAATCGGTGGTGAATTTAAACTGAGTTAAATTAGAGTATAGATGAAAATAGATATGTAATTGGTCATGCTACAAATCAGAAATATTTCCTATAAATATGTTATCATATATATATATATATATATATATATATATATATATATGATAAAATATTTATAGGTAAGATGTGTTTGCACACACGTGCGCATATATATGCAGGGTGATTATAATTAAAGTCCCACTTACAAAATGCTGTAAAAGCGGAGCCACTCGTCTAATGTGTTCAAATTTGAAATGAAGATACCTGAAAGACGGGTGAAATGGGTATAATGAAAAAGTTCCACTGACATTTACTTGTTAGAATGATAGTAAACACAAAAATAATAATTCGTTTTTTGTTTCAATTTTTCACTCCAAAATGTCTATAGGGGCCTAAATCTCATATGGAGATATATAATATTAAAGGCGGCCAGCAAAGATAATTTTGGAGTTGCCACGACTGTTCTAAGCATTAAACTGTATAAATTTTCTAAATTTTCAACTTTAAAGTTTAAATTTTCTATATATTAGTTAACTTAAAATTTTAAGACTGCACTTTTAATAACATAAAATACTTTAAAAAGCTATATTTTGATTTAGAAAGAATATCAATCAATAATTTTCATCAAAACAGTTTAGTGCAGCCAATTACCAACAACACTCGCATAATTCAGAAAAGTCATTTGGTCTTTCACGACTCATAAAACAGTTGATCATCATCCGGAAACTCCCAATCTAATAAACGACAGGTCAACCCTTTTGTGACTGAACATTCCACACCTCCTGGACAGTTAACTTCACACCTATTATGATAATCAGGTGGATTGTGGAAAATCATCTGACCGAAAATACCATGTTACGATGACCATCCATTTCCTACCCTCCTTCCCTTAGCAACCGTGCTTCTCCTAAGGCAGTTCGAATATCATCCAGGTAACGCCATGGCTTCCGGGCATGGTGTTATGCGGTTATTACAAGGTTAACGACAGAAAACCGCTAATGAAACTCGTCTAATTACGTGTGGCCAATAACTGCAACCGCGACATCGGTGAGCGTTAATGAAACAAGCTGTTTAATTACTTGTTAGGATGTGAAATGACTTGCTGGCAATAATGATGGCTTAGACTTTCTGTACGGAAATCTAAAACTGCAAATTATTGGTGAATATAAATTGAGTTAAATTAGAAGTGTAAAGAGAAAATAATATGAATTGATAATCCTAGAAGTCATAAATATTTTCCTATAAATATTTATAATGTATATATGTATATGATCATTTCTTCCCCAATTAAATTATTAAACATTTCATTTAATTATAATTTACATAATATAATGTGTAGATTTAAATTTAATAAACAATTTGTTATTATCATTAATTAAAATTATACAAAAGTCACCCCATTAAAAAAATATATAAACAGAATCAATATTAATAATATTTTTTTATGTATCAATTACATAATTACCATTTTTTTCTTATAAGTTATGCATTGAAGGTTGTGAAGTAAAACATTAATAATTGCAAAACATCTGTAACGACTTCAAAAGCAAAAACAAATTCATGTATTACAAGTATTCATCGTCTTATTTATGTTAAAAATATATATGGTAGACCATAAAGAGCAAACCTTTTTCTTAACTGTATTAAAGCCTTGATATTTGTGAAGCAAGAAAAGCAAATAAGATAAAGATTGAACTGCAACAGAGAAGCTTTCTAAATGCCTCAAAGTTTTTAAAATTATCAGATCATTTGAGTTTCATTAAAAGATAATTTTAATTTTTACGTTATGACTTCCTCATTCTTGTTTTAGGTTGCATACAAAACTGGTAAGTACACTGGCGGATGTTGGAACGTATATTAATACATAATTTCTAACCGCTATTTAATATTAATTTTTGTAATTATTTGTACGTAAGATTCTGAAATTTGAGGTTTTAAGAAAATAATTGTTGAATATTACATGAATGTTTTGTAAATATACTTGCTGCAATTTAAATAGAATCACTTGTTTACTTCGGTAATTTATGTTGGTGTTTGGTGTAAAAATGTAGGTGGTGTCTACAAGGTATGCTTAAAAACGAAGAACCGGCTGTTCTTTTGCATAACCTTTATTACATGTTATTGAAGACTTGCATTTATAGAGCATAACAATTAACATAATAACAAAAATCCATAGAGTTTTCTATCTGACAGTTCTGCTTCTGTATAGTTCTTCTCAGATTCTAATCTTTCAAAGTTCTGGCCAGGATTCTTACTGAATTATGCTATTTATATATTAGTTGTTATTGGAAATTCTATTGAATAGATCTATGTCGGGGATCCTATGTCATCTATCACATGGCAGGCGTCTTTGCAGTAAATATTCCCTGGTTCATTAAATCCTATTTGAGGGGTTTATGATGTGGTTGTAAAAAACGATCTTTGTTTAGTAGAACATCCTGGCACCGCTCTCATGATGTAAATCCTACATTTTGTACAAAATACGGTTGTGGTAAAAAAAGAAAATTCCAGTTAGATGTCGGCATGTCTGTATTGTGACGCAGAGCATCTAAAGGGGTTTGTAATAAGTTTCGTTAAAGAGATGAAATTGTAAGTCATCTTTGCTCATTCAATATCCACGCTTTAAACATGAATCTTAATTGACGCCGCAGACTAAAAATTTATTATTTTAACAATTTAATAATTTTTCTTTAAATGATGGCGTCACCATATTGAATGGAACTCGCTGAAACAAGTAAGTTTTTCATTTGATAAAAAAGAAGAGACTGAATTCCTCAACTTTTGTATTTTGAAATTTTCGATCAGCAACTAAATTTGCTTACAAGGTAATAATTTATGAGATGCAATGGGAGTTTAAAATGCTAACTTAAATGTGAAAACGATGGCGAATCAAAGCTATGGTAGTGACTATTGAATATTCTGAACCATTCAACCATGTAGTGAACCATTCAACAATAGCAACAGTATCTACAGTACACTGACTTCCCATCCTTCCAAAATAAACGAGAATTGCAAAAGAACCCTAGCTGACAATGAATCCCTCACAAAAAGGCGAGAACTGACAAAAGAACCCACCATTAGAACAGGCAGAGAAATCCATCTTGTATCATTCACGATTAAACAGTCCATTTGTCTCTCACTGTAACCATTCATAAGAGTCACAATATTCGTTAGGCCTTCGGAAAGAGTCTACTTCGAGAAAGAATCTTCTTCATCCTTCTTTTTCCCTTTCTTCTCCATTGTCGGTAAGGTCGTAAACATTTTCTACTCTAGGAATAGGTATTTTTGTGCATTATACAAGATGGATGGTATTTCTCCTGGGGATATTGTGAAGGAGCTGCTTCTATGACAAAAGAAGACTTGCCTAATAAGTTCAGCTGCCGAATTCAGGCTGTGTTCACCCTTTAAAACTGTCTCACTTGGACCAAGGTCCCTTTAGAACTAAATATCCAATGGCGAGCGCCAATAATCCCCAAAATATGCCAAAACGGGTTTTTTGTTTTTAAATACCAAGGATGAAGAATACATGCTTATACCGTATTAATCGAACTTGGAATACACGTGGATGGTACTGCTGCCGCAGCTACTTCAAAATCCATTCAAGGCCTTCAATACAATTTTTTAATTTATTTCAATTTCTCAATCACTGAAACTTTGGCTTACTAGGATGGGAGAGATTAAAATTAATATAGATAAAAATGAGCTGTACTATTCACGAGTAGAAGAATTCTGCCTCATAACATCTATTTATTTAACAAAGAATTAACTGGAATAACAATGCTAAGTACCTGAGTTTTTCTTGATAAGAAACTAACATACTCTAATCACATTAAAACTAAATATAAGTACTTGTTTACCTCCTTTATCCGTTCATTAATAAAATTCCCCCTTTCACCCGCCTGATAATATACTAATCATATTATGTTCATGTATTATATGCGTCCCGTTATAACTTATGCTATCCCAAGGTGTTCCGCTCTGGGGTACCCCATTAATTATATTAAAAAAATGAATGGAAAATAAATTAATTAGAATGATTACTAACTCTCCATGGTACTTTAGAATGATTTATGCAAACCTTGAACACATTACGAATGATTAAATTTGTAACTTTCGAGATACGTTTCCCTCTGCCGGAAAACGCTAAGCGCCCAAGGGCTGCTTTTATAATTTTTCGATGTTCATAGAAGAACTGGTTCAGTGGTTTTTCTCGCAGCAGTTAGATTGTGGATTCACCCTGAACTACGATATTCCTTTAGTTATCATTTCTAGCCATGGCTACCCACATCTCTTAGTGATTATCCTTACTTCTTGTTTTTATATTAAATTTAAAAAAAAATGTATTTCTAATATTAACCTTTTAATTTTGTACGCTTATTTACTTCTGGGATGTATCTTATTATTCACTTTATGTATTATGTTTGCTCATAATCAATGTTCCTTCATAGAAGATGGTTCAAGACACCTGCATTATAAGGCACTCCAAAAATCATAAAGATGGTGATGCGTATACCGTCACCTGCTTTGCTCAGAGCTGCTGCAACAAATTCTGTTCTGTTACTGAAAAAAAAAGCTAAAACTATTAAGCAAAATATGTTCCTCCACAGCTACCTATTTATATGATTTCATGTCTCCTACAATAGAGAACTTGTTTGATTTTCAGTTCCAATGTTTTTGGTAATTTGCTTGGCTTGTATATCTCGATATCATCAAATTAGAATATTAAAAAATATCTCACGGTCATCTGTTTTGAATCGAATATATTTTTTAACCTACGCCATACTTTTGGCATGACTGCCAACAGTCTTTGACGGAAAACCTAATACAGTTCAGAAACACAGATGAAATAACTTAAAATCTTTTTTTACAGTATTTACACCTATTACGTTAATTAGTCCAGGACTGTAGTTCAAGTGGTTACCACTCCATGTCTGAATTAGTCATGCAAAGTGACCAAGTCGGAGAGTCTGCTAGTCCAAATCCATTAAGAAACTCCTAGTCTTATCTCCGACTGAGTTGGAAATAATTTCACGATATCTGGCCATAAACCTTGGTTGAATAATGCTCTATTAATGTTGAAATAATGCTCTCAAAATTAATACTATGGTAGTTTATTAACCACCTATGATAAACTAAACTATCATAGTAATAATAGGTTATAAATTGGAAACAACATTTTTCTTCAATTCGTTTAAGGGAAAAAAAGACTACTTTCCTGACAGCATTTCCAGAGTCCCAGACTTATCTTGACCTAAAAATGCCTTTGCTCAGGGATCATGACTTATCGTTTCTTCAGAGAAGACTTCCCTCGTTTTTTTTTTTTTTATAAAGAAAGAAAAAGTAAAGAAGATCTACTTTTCCAGCGAATGCCTAAACGATGTTTTGAACAAATAGGCTCAAAAAAGTTTTCGATACACATCTCTTCTTTTTGTTTTGAAGAACTGTTCATGCGCTCTTTTCTGTGCATGTTTAGTAAATCAAGCAGGAATTGTTTGGGGCAGCTTTACCTGCCCAGTATGTTTCATTCATTCAAACGTATTGCCACGAGCTTTCTAAAGTTGAAAATGAATATGTTTTTCAAAAGAATTGCAGTTATTTGCTAAAATTGAAACAGACAAATCCAAATTGAATCAACTTCGGTTATTTTAATGATAAATTCTGAATATCCTTTGAAATTTAACATGATGTGATGAGGCTAGTTTACATTTCTGAAATTGAACTATTTAATAAAATTAATAATACATTTAAAAATAATAATATTATAATTATTAATAAATTTTATTACAAAAAATATGGTAAAATAATATATTTAATAGTGTTAATATAGTAAAATAAACAATCTCTTTTGATTACTAACCTTTAAAAAAAATAATAAAGTTAACTGTTACATAGAAGGCTTTTTCACTAGATTCATATTAATTTCAAAGTTCATCTTTTGACTTAAATCAAAATTTCCTTTAAATAAAATCAATCCAAGAAATTTTAATTTTGTTAACAATACGTTTGTAAATTATGAATTAGATATATTGTAGCATTTCTTTTTCTCACGAGAATGAGGTTTTGCATCACATTCAGAGAAGAAAGGAATGTATTTTATTTTGACAAGTATATAATACACCCATCACTCAAATTTGACAGCAGACGAGCTTTATTATGAGAAGTTTTATTACAAACAATTAGAGTTTTGTACTAATGAGAACAACTATCACTCAAATCTGATAGCAGATATTCGATATCATGTATAATGAGGGAAATTAGAATGTCTGAGCAACATTCACAAGTCGAAACAAATAGAGATTAAATATAATATACTGTGAGTTGGTCCAACATGATTGGTGATAGACCACTAGCTGTGAAATGTCTACTACAATGAGAAGTGAGGAAAGCTGACACTTGACAAATTGTCTTAAAGAGAGAAATTTTTGGTGGACAAGAGAGAGAATTCTGCAAGAAGTGTTCGACATTTTTTTGTTTTCTCTGAAGGGGCAGAATAGACTGGGGTTTTGTTTTAAAAGTGATCCCCTGGTAGTTTCGTGAATCATATATCACTATATCGCATATTAACTATCGTAAGAAAAATTTTATTCTTTGCTTGCATCCGTTCTACTTTGTCAATAAACACAACTTTCCCATCTCTATAGAAAATAAATTAATAAATACACGCTCTACATGCGTTTCAAAATCCTTGCACTCTTTACAGACATATTAGGAAGGACCTGATCCTATGAGTAATCTACTCATAGATCAATGAAAAAGGGGGCAGCTTCTATTTGTGATGGAGTACCCGTAGGTAGAAATCTGACTCCATGACACTAGGCTCCATAACACATTTACAGTCATATGAGATCGGGACCTATGGCTTAACATGGATTCCGAACCCGAAACCTGTGTCACTGAGCACCAGAACGCCAGTCACTTGGCCATCAGGCCCCAGTTTGAAATACCACCAATACGAATAAAAACCCTTTTTGATTTCATATAATTGAATTAAAATGGCTTTTTTATTATTAAACTGTCTGCTTTCTTCTCTCATTAGAAAATAATAAATAAATGGAAATGATTAATTAAAATTCGAATACAAAATTTTCAAAATGTTTACACTTCATATACAGAATCTGTACACAAAATACCAGAAAAACCACATAAGTTAATCACAAACAAAAGTAAAAAATATTCTTATCTTACCATACGCGAAATGCAACAAACGAGCCACATAAAAACGGAACGACACATGTAAAAGGTTTTCGACGAACGGCAAGCACAAACATCAAATAAAAGAAGAAATGCCCTTTCTTAAAATGCATTTGACAAATGCCTTACTTTTCCAGATCTGCGTTCAAAAATTCGAACATTAGGAAGCTTTGAAATTTATCTGATACAAAGATAGCTGCGAGTGTTTATTTTGCAGAAAAACCTTTGATTTTCTATTTTTTTTTTTTCTTTTCTTTTTTTTTTTGTAGCTCAAGATATATCTTGGATAGAAGAGAAAGTCAAAAAAAAGAAGTTTCAAAAGTTTTCGCTTATGATAGTTTGAATACTATCCTGGGAGAATATATGCATGTATATAAAAGAACATCTAAAGCTTTTACGCTCCAGAGTAAACGCAGTATCTGACATGAAATGAAATTTTCATTTTTTTTAGGGGGTATAAGCGACACTTATTTTTGATCTACGATTCCTCTCTTTTTAAGTCCTCTGCACAAAAATATCCATCCCCCGTAGGCTTTTAAAGTGTGAAAGGCTGGTTTGAAAAACTGATAGATAGACTTTGACCTCTGAATAGGGAAGAAAAATTAATATATATCTATTCTTTTTTTTTTATGTTCTTTCAGCCTTTTCAATTTTTTTTATTTATATTTTATTATTTATAAAATAGTTGTAACTTGTTTCTCCCAAAACTATTATTTCTATGTATTAAAGAAATAATATTCAAAATATATTTTATTGAATCAATGTCTCTTATTGTTTATAACCTTCACCCGTTTGACAAGACATCTATTGGCTGGTTTGAAAATGAATAGGGCAGATTTTTTTTTGTGTGTTCTACCAGCATTTGTGAATTTTTTCTATTTCTATTTTATGTTTTGAATTTGTTTCTGCAAAAACTTTCATTTCCTTGTATCAAAAGAACAATAATCAAAATATATTACCTTGAATCGATGTCCTTCATTGTATATAACTATCAGTATCATCAGTGGCGCAACAACCAGATGGTGGGCGAAAGCCGGCTTTTTACTAGAAGATTTTAAGACAGGAGATGTTTGATTTTGACGGTGTAGTGTTGTTAGTCCTTTACCCCTACGCTCTATAGTCAATTTGACTGGGACTTACGGTATAATATGTATTCCGAACCACTACAAATATCCATAGCACCAAGAGCTAGAGCGCTTGTGGCTCGGTCATCATGTCGCGTAGATAAATATCGCACTTTATATATTCAACACAACTATTGGCGTTTTTCGTTTTGTTTGTTTTAGTCCAGGGGTTCTCATTTTTAAAGACGTGGTGCATTTAAAATCGTACAACTAATTGCACGCGAGCTGTATATATATATTTCTGAGAAATATGTTATATTAGTTAAATATTGCAGAATGGTTATGTTGACTAATATAACATAACCATTCTGTAATATTAGTTAAATATTACAGAATGGTTATGTTATATTAGTCAAATATTACAGAAAAATATAATATGATATAAAATAAAATGAAAAGCATCGAAGTTTATTCTTTTTTGTGTTTGTGCGTTCCCCTAGTCGCTTTCTCATGCTTGGGCATATATTTGCTTGAGGGGGCCTACGCACAATGTTCTACAGTCACATTAGACTGCGACCTACTTTTTAAATTATATATACATTGATATGAATTCTGAATTAATACAAACGAAAATGGCACATTTGGGACTCGAACGTGTGGTATCGAAAGACCAGACACACGGCCATTACGCCTCTAATTTTATACTACTTTATCTTATTTAATAGTATTTATGGCCGAATTCTTTTTCTATTTTTAATATTTCGTTAAAATGTGTTTCACCAAGCAGTTATTTATTACTCATAGCGTTTCAAAATAAAAACTGTAACTGTTTCTTTCGCCTATATGGCAATAGCTACTATAGCGCATCAGCAACGCCCTCTTAAATAGAAGGAACTTCTTCCGTAGTATCCAAGGACTGTTCTGGAGAAGGGCCTGGATATATCATTCTGCGGGTTGAAATGGAAGTTATGATACACAGCGGAAGAAAGCGGGGGTTGCTTTTAGCGCAGACGATAATAAAGGAAAGGGATTATTCTCTTTCATTGGCACAACACCCCATGGGGAGGTAAGGCCGTCTACCTACTAGCAGATTTTGAGACAAGAGATGTTTTCCTTTTACTGTGTAGATTTGTCGGCCATATGCACGAATCTATACAGCTATACTAAACTGGGGGCCTAATGGCCGAGTGGCTATCGCTCTGGTGCTCGGTACCACAGATTTCAGGTTCTTCTTCTCATCCACATCATTCTCAAACTGTAGACAGGCATCTCAGCTCTATGGCCTGTGAAGTAGTGTGGTGAAGTAGTAGTAGTCATATTAAACTGGAACAGCCCAACTACTCCCTCATCCCAGCTCTTTTATAGTCATATTAGGCAGGGACTAGAGTCTGTGAGAACCTGATCCCATGAATCTTTTCATGGATGGATGGAAAGTTGGCAGCTTCTGTTTGTGATGGAGCACCCGTAAGTAGAAATCTGACTTGGCCCCGTGACGCTCTTACAGTCATATGAGATATGAATTATGGCTGAGATTCTGAACCACTTCACACATCCATGGCACCACTGGGACTCCAATCCGAAACCTGTCACTTCAAACACTACAGTGAGGTCACTCACTCAACAGCACTAGAGCATTAGTTCATAATAACACCAAGACGAAAAAAAATTTTTTTGATTCAATTGAAAGAAATAACTTTTTTAACTTTAAGCTCTCAGATTTTCTTTACCTCATTAGAAAATAATAAATTAGTGGAAATAATTAATTAAATTTCGAATAAAATATTTCAAAATATTTACACATTATTTCTGGATATAATGCACACAAAATGTCGGAAATGCAATATAAGTTAATCGCAAATTGAAGTCAAAAACATTCAGATTTTGCCATACGGGAAATGCAACCAGCGAGCCACATAAAACAGATCGACACATGTGAAAGGTTTTCCACGAATGGCAAGCACAAACAATACGTAAAAGAAGAAATACCCCTTGCTTAAAAAATGCATTTGACAAAAACCTTAAGAAGCTTCAAAATTTATCTGATACAAAGATAGCTGCGAATAGTTATTTTGCAGAAAAACCTTTTTTTTTTGCAGCTCAAGATATACCTTGTTTCGAAGAGAAAGACAAAAGAAAAAGTTGCAAAAGTTTTCGTTTCAGATAACTTGAATACAATCCTGCAAGAATATATATATATATATTAAAGAACATCTAAAGCTTCACGTTCTAGAGAAAACACGGTATCTGACAAAAAATGAAATTTTAAATTTTTTAGGTGGGCGGAGGGGGGGTCCAAGCTTCACTTATTTCTTATCTATGATTCCTCTCTTTAAGGCCTCTGCACAAAAATGTCCATGTCCCCCCCGTAGGCCTTAAAAGTGTGAATGGCTGGTTTGAAAAACTTATAGATAGGCATTGAGCTATGAATAGGGCAGAAAAATTAATATATTTCTTTTTTCTTTTTTATGTTCTTACAACATCAGTCAAATTTTTTTTATATTTTATATTTAATTAAATATTTTGAGTTTGTTCTTCCCAAAAACACTTTCATGTCCTTGTATCAAAAGAATAATATTCAAAATATATTACCTTGATATAAAAATGGATTCCGAACTAATACAAACGTCCATGTACCGTTGTGACTCGAACACGAAACTTGTGGCATCGAGAGTCAAACACTTGCCCATCATGCCTCTAATTTTATACTATTATATATTATTTAATAATATTTATAACCGAATTATTTTGCATTTTTTAATTTTTCCATAAAATGTGTTTCAAAAAAAGTTACTTATTACATGGCATTTTAAAGTACAACTGTAACCATTCCTTTCCTCTACATGGCAATAGCTGCTATAGTACATAAGCAACGCTCTCTTAAATTGAAGGAACTTCTTTAGTAGTATTCAAGGACTATTCTGCAGAAGTGCCCGGATATATATTTCTGCTGGTTGAAGTGAAAGTATGATACACAGCGAAAGAAAGTGGGGTTCTCAATGCAGACGATAATAAAAGGAAATAGATTATTCACTTTCATTCGCGACAGCCCCATGGTGGCCAAGTGCGTCTACCTACTGGCAGATTTCGAGACTCGAGATGTTTTTCTTTTTATGGGGTAGGATTGCCAGCCCAATGCTTTTTACATTAATATTAGGCTGGGACCTGAGCTCTTATGGCCTGATCCTATGGATCCTATGTTCTACCATGGAGAGGTGGAAAAGGACAGCTTCGGTTTGTGATGTTCAGCATCTTTGCCTCGTTAGTTGGACTACTACTACTACTACTACTACTAATGCAACACATCGTTGTCACTATAGCTGAGTTGCCGCTGTACATTTTGTAATATTGTGGGTGTGAATTGTAACTTGTTCCGTGATGCTCTTACAGTCATATGAGTCCGGTACCTACGGTTTAAAGTGTATTTCAAACCACTACGAACATCCATGGCACCATCGGAATTCCAACCGAAATATGAGGCACAAAAAAAGCTCTAGAGCGCTAGTCAATTGATCACCAGGTTTCAATTTGTAATATCAAAAAATTCTTTTGTTTCCAAATAATTCAACGAAGCTAAATGTTTTATCTAGACTGTTGACATTTTCCCCTCATCAGAAAATAATAAATTAATGGAAATAATTAATTAAAATTCAAATACAAAATTTCGAGATATCAACACATCATATTTAGAATCTGCATATAAAAAATGCCAATATAAGTTAATCACAAATAGAGTTAAATAAAACATACATACCTTACCATACACAAAATGTAACAAACGAGCCACATAGAATGGAACGACACATGTAAGAAATTTTTCTACGAACGGCAAGCACAAACATCAAGTAAAAGGAGAAATGCCCTTTCTTAAAATGCATCTGACAAATGCCTTACTTTTCCAGATCTGCGTTCGAAAATTCGAACCTTAAGAAGACTTTAAATTTATCTGATGCAAAGATAGCTGCGAGTGTTTATTTTTGCAAAAACCTTTTGATATTCTATTTTTTTTTATTCTTCTTCTTTTTTGTCGCTCAAGATATATCTTGGATCGAAGAGAAAAAGACAAAAAAAAAAGTTGCAAAAGTTTTCGTTTAAGTTAGCTTGAATACAATCCTGCGAGATTATATATATGTATTTAAGAACATCTAAAACTTTAGGCTCCAGAGAAAACACGGTATCTGACATAAAGTGAAATTTTCATTTTTAAGGGGGGGGTCCAAGCGACACTTATTTTTGATCTACGATTTCTCTCTTTTTTAAGGCCTCTGCATAAAAATATCCATTCTCCCCGTAGGCTTTAAAAGTGTGAAAGGCTGGTTTCAAAAACTGATAGATAGACTTTTTGTATAGGGAAGAAAATTAATATATTTTCTTTCTTTTTTAGGTTCTTCCAGAATTTGTCAAATATTTTATTTATATTTTATTTTTTAGTAAATATTTTGAACTTGTTTCTCCAAAAACATTTATTTCCTTGTATAAAAGGATAATAATTAAAATGACTTTAATCGATGCCCTTTATAGCTTACGCTATATGTACAAAAGAAATATTGGCCTTAATCCAGTGGTTCTTAAGCTTTATGAATTCGGGAGTATTTAAAATGATACAAATAATTGTAGGCGCACTATATACAAATATTTATAGTATATTAGTTAAGTCACTATTACAAAAGATTACTGCCATAAAAAATAAAATTAAAAGCACCCCCAGAAAAACAAATTCTGTTTACAAAATGCCAAAAATAGATTCCGAGCTACTACAAACGTCCATGGCACCGTTGAGACTCGAACACGAAACCTATGCTCCAAGAACCCCACACTCGGCCATCAGGGCTCTAATTTTACTATGTTACTTAATCTCTTTTAATAATATTAATAGTTTAGAATTATTTTTGTTTTTAATTTTCATAAAATTAAAAAACAAACATATATAACATAACAACATATTTAGTTATTTATTACATGGTGTTTTAAAATAAAACTGTAACCGTTTCTTTCGTCTTTATGACAATATCTACTACAGCGCATCAGCGACGATTACTTAAATAGAAGGAACTTATTCAGTAGTATCCAAGGACTATTCTGGAGAAGGGCCTGGATATATCTATCAGCTGGACGAAATGAAAGTTGTGTCAGCGGAAGAAGGTGGGGTTGCTTAACGCAGACGATAACAAAAGGAAAGGGATTTTTCTTTGATGCAACAACCCCATCGTGAGCCAATGCCATCTACCTATTCTCAGATTTCGAGACAAGATATGGTTTTCTTTTTTTAGGGGGGTAGGATTGTCAGCCCTAAGCCCAATTCTCTACAGTCATATTAAAGGGGGCCTGATGGCTAAGTAGCTAGCACTCAGGCGCTCGGTACCACAGGTTTCGGGTTCTAATCCCGTCTGTGCCATATATATGTTGTAGTGGTTCGAATCCCCCTTTAGGCCGTATGTCTCTGTCTCTTATGATCGTACAGCGTTACAGAACAAATCAGACTTCTCAACCATATAATTTGCAAACTGTAAAGGCACAACTCAACTCCAAGTCCGGTGATGTGATATGGTGTGGTGTAGTAGTAGTATTCTCATTAGACCGGGAACTACATTTTAAAGTGGATTCGAACCACTGCAAACATCCGCGGCACCGCCGGAACTCGAACCCTGTGGCAACGAACGTCAAAGCTTAACTCAGTCATCAGGCCCCAGTTTGTAATATCAACAACAAGAAAATACGACCTATTTTTGATTCTATACAAATGAATGAAGCTAAATATTTATCTTTAGGCTGTCTGCTTTTTCTCTCATTAGAAAATAATAAATTAATAGAAATAATTAATTAAAATTGGAATACAAAATTTCAATAATATTTACACAACATATCCCGAATCTGTACTTAAAAAATGGCAGAAACGCAATATAAGTTAACCACAAACAGAAGTCCAAACATCACCATTCTCAGATCTCACCATTCGCGAAATGCAACAAACGAGCTACATAAAAGGAACGACACATGTAAAAGATTTTCCTACGCACGGCAAACACAAATATCAAGTAAAATAAGAAATGCCCTTTCTTAAAATGCATTTGACAAATGCCTTACATTTCCACATCTGCGTTCAAAAATTCAAACCTTAAGAAGCCTTAAAATTATTTCTGATACAAAGATTGCTGCAAGTGTTTATTTTGCAGAAAAAGCCTTTCGATTTTTTTTGTTCTATTTTTCTTTTTTTCGCAGCTCAAGATATATCTTGGATCGAAGAGAAAAAGACAAAAAAAAAAAAAAAAAAAAAAAGTTGCAAAAGTTTTCCTTTATGATAGCTTTAATACAATCCTGCGAGAATATATATATTTATTAAAGAACCTCTAAATCTTTACGCTCCAGAGTAAACACGGTATCTGACATAAAATGAAATTTTTTATTTTTTTTAGGGGTGGGTGCAAGCGACACTTATTTTTTGATCTATGATTCCTGTCTTTTTAAGGCCTCTTCACAAAAATATCCATTCCCTCCCTGATTGATAGACTTTGACCTTTGAATAAGGAAGAAAAATTAATACTTATATTTTTCTGTTTTTAGGTTCTTCCAACATTTGTCAAAATTTTTTAAAATTATATTTTATTGTTTATTGAATGTTTGAATTTTATTCTCCAAAACTTTCTTTCTTTTGTATCAAAAGAATAATAATCAAAATATACTACCTTAAATCAATGTACCTTGTGGGATATATATGTCATGTGTTATATAAGCAAAACATGTGAAACTGAGGTGAGGATCAAAAACCCTAAATCTTATAAATATCAATTGAAATTGTACTTTTTTAGATATCAACATGCGTTTTTCTTTTTTATAGGAAACCAAAAGATTTCTAGGATAATTACTTTTGTTATATCCTAAATTCATTATCAATTAGCCACAATTACCAGTTCTTCTTCTTCATTTATTGTTAGATGATCAACTCCCACAAAGTACATTTTTAAAGACGGTGGAGTCTTTTACAAGCAGAAAGAAAGTTGGAATGAAGAAAGACGGTGAGTTTGTAATATCTTCTTCTTCATCGACTCAACAGCAACATGGTGGTATAAAGCCTTCTGCCCTACTGGCACATTTGGGAGACAGGATATGTATTTTTTTTTTTTTTTTTTTTTACGGGATAGAGTTGTCAGTCCTACCTTCCAACGCTCTACAGCTATGTTAAACCAGGACCTACAGTTAAGGGTATTCCGAAACATTAGAAACATCCATGGACAAGTTGGTACTGAATCCGAAACCGTCACTAGAGAGCGCGAGATCTTAGTGGCCACTTGGCCATCAGGATACAGTTTGAAATATAACGAAGTCGATACAAAAACTCATTTTTGATTCCATATAATTGATAAAAGTTAAATATTTTATACTTAGTTGTCAGCTTTTTTCTTTCATTAGAAAACAATAAATTAATTGAAATAATTAATTAAAAATTTTAAGGCAAATTTCAAAATGTTTTACATCATCGTATATCCAGAAACTGTACACAAAATGCCAGAAATGCGATATAAGTTAATCACACAGAAGTTAAAAAGTATTCATATCTTGGCCATGCGCGAAATGCAAGAAACAAACCACATAAACGGAACGACACATGTAGATGGGTTTTCTACGAACGGCAATCACATACATCAAGCAAAAAGAAGAAATGCCCTTTCTTAAAATGCATTTGACAAATGCCTTACTTTTCCAGATCTGCGTTCAAAAATTAGAACCTTAAGAAGCCTTGAAATGCATCTGATACAAAAAAGATAGCTGCGAGTGTTTATTTTACAGAAAAAACTTTGATCTTCTATTTTTCTTTTTTGCAGCTCAAGATCTTGGATCGAAAAAGAAAAAAAAAGTTCAAAATTTTTCATCTAAAGCTTTACGCTCCTGACTAAACACACGGTATCTGACATTTTCATTTTAGGTGAAGGGGTCCAAGCGGCACTTTTATTTTTGATCTATGATTCCTCTATTTTTAAGGCATTTTTTACAAAAATATCATACCTTCCCCCCCCAGGCTTAAAAATGTGAATGGCTGGTTTGAGAAAAACTGTGACAGATAGACTTTAGCTCTGAATAGGGAAGAAAATTATACATATATTTTCTTTTTTTTATATTCTTTTTAGCATTTGTCAAATTTTTAAAATTATATTTTTTTTATTTTTTTTATTTAATATTTTTGAATTTGTTTTCCCAAAATTTTCATTTGTATCAAGGAATAATAATCAAAATATTTTACCTTGAATCAATATTCCTTTATTGTATATAAATATCACACTTTATATATACAAAACAACGATTAACTTACAATTGGCATATTGACTATTTGGGAAAAATGTGATTCTTTACGCATTCACTTTGTCTACATACTCTAATTAAAAACACAACTTCCCTTCTCTTTTGAAAATAAATTAATAATCTTCACATACAACTTGTGTCCCACTATCACTTAAGCTTATTGTTTAGGGTTAAGCTGCAAAACACTTCAATCAATAACATTCAAATTTTTTGAGAAAATAAACATTTTTCATATGCTGATTATTAATAGCGATGGTTCTTCAGAAACGATAACATCTGTAATTCATAATAACCTTAGTGTTAAAATGTCCATGCTAAGAAATTTATTTATCTTCTTTAAAAAACTTTTGACAACATTTAATATCTTACGCTTCCCTCTTTTTCAAAACACATTCTTTAGGATTACAAATATAATCTCCTTGTCATCATTACTGCGTTTTCATTTTCTTTTAAATTTCAACTTTTTTTACTTTTATTTTTTCCTTTAATTTTTATTTGGACATTTACCGTTACGCTGATTTATAATGAAAATGTGGGATGAACTGCCAAAGAACGTCTATTGCACCTACGGGTAGTAAATAACATGTCAATCTCTTCTTTACTCTTTATGGGTTTTACCACCTAGATTTTAAAGTATTACATTAATGCTTTGTACCCTAGATTTAAATGTATTGTAAGTTGAAGCTTTTATGTTTATTTTTAAGTGTAAGTATAAATTAATGAAGTTACTGAGTTGATAATTTCTTCTTCTTCACTGGCGCTATAACCTCATGGTGAGCCAAAGCCGTCTGCATACTAGCAGGAGCAGAGACAGGAGATGTTTTCTTTTATTGGGATGGCGTAATCAGCCCTACGTCCAAATCTCTATACGTTCAAAGTCTTTTATATATTAGACGGCGACTTACATAATTGATTCTGAACCACTAAAAACATCCATGTCACTGCAGAGACGTGAACCAAAAACATGTGGCGGCAGGCCAGACACTCGGCTAGTAGGCCTCTAAATTTATACTTCTTAATCTTATTTGATAATATTTATAGCCCAATTATATTGCATTTTTAATCTTTCATCAAAAATGTATTTAAAAACTTAAGTATTTATTACATGACGTTTTTAAAATAAAACGGTAACCGTTCCTTTGGTTTATATGGCAATAGTTACTAAAGTGCATCCAGCAACGCTCTCTTATATAAAAGGAACTTCCTCAGTAGTACCAAAGTAATATTCTGGATAAGACCTGGATTTATCTATCTGCTGGTTTTAAATGAAAGTTTTGATACCCAGCGGATGAAAGGAGGATAGTCTTTTGCAGCAGACGATAATTAAAGAAGGGGATTATTCTTTTTCATTAAAGCCTCATGGTGGACTAAAGCCATCTACCTACTAGTAGATTTCAGAGACAAAGAGATATTTTCTATTTATTGAATTTGGGGATTGTCAGCCTAACTCTTTGCATTCATATTAATCATGGAGCTGAATCTCTGAGGACAGGATCCCAAGATATCTACTCATGGATGAATGTAAAGTGGGCAGCTTCTGTTGGTGATGCAGCACCCATGGGTAAAGTCTGACTTGGCTAAGTGACACTCATATGAGACCGGGATCCACACAGTTTAAAGTGGATTCTGAACCACCTCCAAACATCTATGTCACCTCTCAAACTCGAATCCAAAACCTGAAGCTAGTCTCTCGGCCATCGGGCTCAGCTTGTAATACCACCAACACGAAAAAAGAAGCCTTTTGATTGAATGAATTTAACCTTTGTATCTTTTAAGCTGTCTGCATTTTTCTCACATTGGGAAATAATAAATTAATATAAATAATTAATTAACATTTGAATACAAATTTCCATGTTTACAAATCGTATCCAGAATAAAATGCCAAAAATGAAATATAAGTTAATCAAAAGTAGGAAAAAACATTCAGATCTTCCCTTTGCGAAACAAACGAGCATATAAAACGGGCGACATGTAAAAGGTTTTCTACGAGCTGAAAACAAAAGCACCAAGTAAAATAAAAATGCCCTTTGCTTAAAATGCATCTGACAAATGCCTTACTTTGCAGATCTGCGTTCCAAATGTTCGAACCTTAAAGCCTCGGAACTATCTCATGCAAAGATGGCTGCGAGTGTTTGTTGTAGAAAAACCTTTTGATCTTCTATATTTATTGCTGAAGATATATCTTAGATCGATGAGAAAAACACAAAAAAAGTTGCAAAA
>BPLR01000951.1:0-63951 GCA_021605095.1 Caerostris extrusa | reverse complement strand
AAAACAGTAGCACAAGAAATAAGAGAAGGCCTCCAATATCAAAGAAATTCAATCAAACAAGAAGCTAAATAAAACATTCAAACAATCCGCATTGAAAACAAAAAAGACATACACCAGTAAAAGAAAAAGTCTCTTAAATACCGAATCGATGATTTAGTAGCAATCCAAAGAACACAATTGGCGTTGGTCTGAAATTACTAATATTTAAATTTATCTAAATACTTTAGTTTATATAGAGTTACTAAAGTGAATCCTTATGGCAGACATGAGGTTGCATAGATCGGTGATCATTCCGGACCAATATAATTATTAACGATTTCTGATATGATGAAATATTTTTCATATTGGGAACATAATGTGTCTTAATATTTTTCTTATATATGTTATATGCTTCGTACATGTTTTGTATTGTTTTCCTTTTAAATTTATATCTTTCAGCTGTGCGAATTTTGTATTTTTAAAATATATGTTATTGAAATTTATTATTTTTTCTGATATTAATATGTTGTATTATTTTTTTTTAAATTTTATTTGTTACTTTTCAGAGTGCCTTATTTACAAAGGACATTTAAGATAGATATAGAATTTTATTAACTTTAAATAGTATCTACAGATGGCAGCACCAGCACTTTTCAGTCTACTTGGAAATTAAAGTTGTTATCCCTATTGTGCAACTGCTCTTTCTCTTTTTTTAAGATATGAAATGGGTAATTCCCATAGTGAGTCAATCCGCCAACTACCGGCTTTGATGCCAAATTGGCGAGCGCTAAAGGGCAATAAATATTTTTATTTATATATTTGTATGAAATTCATTTGTGTTTGATATGTGATGCTTATCTTGCAAACATCTATTACTTCTACAGTATGTAATGTTATCTGGTTTTCTGGTCATGCGGTAGTAACTATTGTGAAAGAACGTGAATAAGTGTGAATAGAATTGTGAAATGTATTATCAAAACTGTATGCATCTTTAAAACATTTTTGATAAAAATTTTTATTATGATGCTTATCATCTAAAAATTATAATTTTCTTCCTTCACATAACATATATAAAGCAGAAAAATAAAATCAATGATTCTTCTTTGCTACAAATTTTATGGAAGCAATTCATATTTTGAAATCATAATAAAAAAATTTACTGAGTGATAGCCGCATTATTAAATATTTATTTTCTTATGAAATAGTAATATGCACTGCTGTTCATATTTTTGTACTTTTAAAATAAAGATAATTCAGTATTCTTCCCACTAGCAGAACTACTTTTAAAAATGAATTTCAAGATTTATATATCATTTATTTTTTTTATATTAATTACTAACTTTTGCAGTGTTTCTAGTCAAATTGTTAAGGACGAAAATTCATATAAACAATATGATATAGTACAAATAGTTGAAAATTTTGCAAATCACGTTGACAGATTCAGAAATTTAAAATTAATACCCAATGAGGATAAAGCACATTTGAAAGATTTTATCCATAATTTTCAAAAGTCCATCAATCCAATATTGCTTGATTTGCTGATGGAAAGAGCCTCTACTAAATGTTATGAAGATGTGATATACCTTTTCGAAAATCTTGCATCATTTAATTGGGCAATTAAAAGTAAGTATAATTATGTATTTATTTGTTGCTTCATTGATTAATTTGAGCTATTATATATAAATAAACTATTTTTTTCTAAATGAATTTAATCGTATTAATACTTTTATGATTTGTATTAAAAGATTATAATGTTTTATTAAATATAGATTATTGCATAATTATTTTTAATTAATTTTCAAAAAATAGGACAAACTAGCTTAAATATTTTTTTATTAAATACTATTTTTATTTATATAATGAGCATTTTAATTATCTTCTTTTTATGATAATTCTTTAAATTTTCTTATGATGTTCTCATTCATTTGAGGAAGAATAATTATATCATCTTATCTGTTTCTAATAAAGCAATTTGATTGAGAAATATAACCAATAGAAAAAAATTACTAAGATAATTTTTTTCTGTGTGAATTTTAAAAATTATAAAAAATATCAATATTAAAAATTTTTAGATTAGCAATGAATATATATATACATATATATATATATATTATGCCGTATATATCATTACTTTTATTAAATAAAAAAAAATGTTCTATTTTATTTAATATTTCAGTATTATGCAAAGTTTTTAATTTGGATATTTTTAAGTATTAAATTTTATGATTTGATAAATATAATTTATTGTACATGTTGTACTTTTTATATTACAGTTCTGTAGAAATTAGATAATTACTGTTAAATACTGTTGAATTAAATAGCATTTTTTAAAATTCTTTTTTAAATTTTACTAATTCTGTTAAAATCCTTTCAATTATATCATTTTTAATATATTTTCTTTTATGTATTTTGAGTGCTTGATTCATATGGAAAACCTGAAAGTGGAATTCTACTTGGAAATCTAAAATGGATTGGAGAATATGATGAATGCATTAAGGCTTATGCTCCTCAGAAAGAGGATACAAATATGGGAGGTTTTCATGGAAAGTACTGTACTTTGCAAGTTCCTATAGAACTCAGAAACACAGTAAATATATTTTGCTACTTGATTTTACTGTAATATTAAAACAAGTTGATTTTAGTTAATAATATTTCATGAAGTAATTAGTTCAGTTAAAAAATAATTTGAATATCTTGATTATAGTCCATGCCTCTTAGTATTGCTGTCTGCCTACCTGACACTTGCAACCCATCGCTACATCCTTTTAAAATACCAGGAAATTTGAATATTTCTAGTGAGTGATAAATAATAAAATTCTCTTCATGTTAAAACTGATTAACTATTTTAATGCATGAATTTTTACTTAATTCATTGTTTTAATTGATGATTTCTATCATTGCTTAATGGTATTGATTTACATTTATAATAATTATTCTAGAAAAATAATTTAAATAGTTATTAACACGTATTTGTGATAAAAATATTTAAAACAAGACAATATATATATATATATTTTTTATATAAGAACAAAGGCTTTTTTATTTTATCATATGGTGAAAGTGATCATGATGTATTTTTCTTGGTATTAGATCCATGACATTGACTAAAAGTATGATGGTATAAAATAAAACTAGGTGTATGCTGTATGCTGTACGCCTGAAATAATATTAATAAAAAATGTATCTATATTAAAATTCTGTTGAAATTTATTATTATTTTTTGAATAGATCCATGACATTGACAAATATGTGATAGCATAATATAAAACTAGGTGCATGCTGTACAAGAGGCCATGCTTGGGAATTTAAATTTCCTGAAATAATAATATAAATGTGTCTATATTAAAATACTGGAAAAAGAATTTTTTTTTTTTAAGAATTTTATTTAGTGATATTGACAAAACTGTATATATTATCAGTGATATTGACAAAACTATTATATATCATTTTTGTTAATAACTTTAGTATTCCTAAGGTTATTGGTTGGTTGGTATATATGTTGGTATTATTGGTATATATACTTGATTGATATTATACTTTGACTAACTTTTTGATTGACTGGTTAACATGGATTGGTTGTGGACTATTATGCGATAACAGATCCTATCACTATCATTAGATTTTCAAAAGGCTGAAAATTATGAGGGACATTGTAACCACAATCTTTCATTATGCATTGCAGTCTAATAAAAATACCATGTTTATGCATGATAAATTGAAATTCACAAGTTAATTTAAGTTTTTTAGTTTTATGTATTTTGATAATCTAAAATTTTTGGTATTGTACAATTGAATTCTTCAACTTGGTGTCTGACATTTTGTAATTATTTCTATCTTATGTGTTACTTTAAATATAACTTACTTTAAAAATTTATAATTTAAATTTTTTATATAAAAATGTATTATAATTTTTTTTTGCATTTTACTTGTATAAATTTTATTTTTAAATATGAAACTTTTATTGAATGATGAATTTATTTTCTTAGATTTGTCTTTTATTGAAGAAATGGATTCAGTGTTAAATAATATCACATTAACTTGCAGACGTACATCGAGAGAATATACAACTGGTGCCATTGTTGTGATGTAATGGGATTTTTTTATTATTTCATTTGTTTAATAACCTCTTATATTACTTCCATAGAATTTTAATGATTTAAAATCTTGATATATTTATATTGTCTCTCACTTTCTTCTTTGTTGGATAAATTTAAAATGATAAGCCACTTTATTTTGAAGAGCTTGTATAGTTTGTTAATACCATTGTGGCCCAGATCTATCCAAGTTTTTATTAATATATTTTTATCTGAGTAACTTTTTTTTTTTTTTATGTCACTTCGTTCTTTTCTTTCCTTTTTTTTTTTTCTGAACATATTTTGGTAGATTGTAACTTCAATTTTTTTTTTTTTTTTTTTTTTTTGTATATTCACATTATACAAATTACAAATCATGCCAATTTAGTTTATAAATTTAAAAGAAGCAATCAGAAAAGCATTAATATGCAATTGAAAAATTTGGTTAGATTTAGAAAATATGCAATATTATTTCAACAATACTATTAAACTTGAATAAATTAATATAAATTTATTTTATGTAATGTCATTTACATCTAATTATATCTAATAATCTTTTAACTTTATTATAAAACTTTGATCATTCTTAAATCTTAAAAAATTATTGATGTGCATTGAAAAATGATTTATTTTTAGGATTGTCAATAATATTTAAAAAAAGTTTATTTATGTTTATTTCTCTTTTTATTGTTTCTATTAATCTATTGCCAATTTTATTTTGCAATAATCTAAATATAAATTTATTTAAACCATGGATCCATAGATGTCTTGGGGATCCATGGGCTTAGTTAAAAAAATCTATGAACCTGACTGATAAATTTTTATTTCACTAACCTCTAATTAAATATCTAGCCTCTCTCATGTATGCAATAAATTATAAAAGTGTGATTACAAACTTGTTTCACTATATATTAATTTCTGCTTATAATTCTATGCTTCATGCCATCATTGTTCAAATAACAAGTTTTTAATGTAAAAAAAATGTTAGCAGTTATGTGCTTATTATTTAGCATGCCAAGAAGAAAATGCTGATGCATTAAAAATAAATCTTATTTTTATTGTTAATCGTTTTGAAAACAATTTTTAAAATATTATTTTAAGAAGGAGTCTGTAACCTTCATCTTTCAAGTGAAATAATCTGTGGAAGGAAAAAGTTTAAAATTGGATGTGGTATAAATAAATACACTATTATAATTATACCGTTGAAAAGATTTCCAAGAATATTATAGTATTTTCAGTTTTTTAATTCTCCTTTTATCAATACTTTTTTAATGTTGACTGAAAAAAAAAATTCTTAAACAAGTTGGATTTAATTAAATAGGAATTTTCTATTTTGGTAACATATTTTTATTAACTAATTTTTTTCTGCTTTATGATCAAAAGTATGGTAAAATATTTTTGTATGCAAAATTATTTGTTGTTTTTGTTTTGAAGCTTTATTTCTTTGATATATTGTTAATACAGTTATAATTTCCTTTATGAATCTTTACTATTGTTAAATACTCTTTACAGATGTTTGTTATCTTTTTTTGCTGTTCTGGCTTTCATAGGAAGTTCTATTACTGCTTTAGAATATTATATGAGGATAAGCCCATCAAAAGAATCTATTTATGGAAAAAATGTTTCTGAAAATGCATCGATTAATGAAGATGCTGATAATTTGTCGCAGAAAGAATCTGATGATGTTTTGCTTATTGCTAAAACAAATCAAAATGAGTTGCCAGGTATCAGTTGTTGTTGGTTTCTATTGCTTATTGTTAGCATTTAATTATTGTATGCTTTCTTAATTGATAAAACTTAATGTTGAATTAATTATTTTTATTTAGCATAGCTATATTTTTTAATTTAAAGTAAATCCTTTTTATTTTGTTAAAGCTTAAGAATATCTTATTAGTTTCAATAACACCATTCACATGCTAATTTTCTTAAATATGAAAATAATCATTTCTTACTAATTTTAGGAACTGAGCACAGAAATTATAATAAATATTGGCACTTGTTCAGAGATAGGGATGTAGTCAGTTCCCACGGTTTAATTGAAATTTATGTGAAAAATTAAATATGGAAAATGTTAATATATGTAATATAAATTATAAATTATAATATTTTATAAATTATATAGCAATGTTTATAAAAATAATTGCATTAAATATATGTTTCATATATTGAATATATATGAAATGTGAAAATATTAGTTCATATTACTTATAAATGAAGTAACTGAAAAAATAAGATTTAGAGATGTTGTTCCCAAGACATTATTTTTTTTTTTAAAACTTTATAGCTACTATCAAGTAAAACCTTTGATGGTAATTAGTTTACAGGATACAATGTCAGTGCTATTTCCTGTCTTGATTTTAAAACTAAAAATGTATAACTAATGCATGCTCTAGCACTAAGTGGTTTTAATTTTATTGCAGAAAATATTGAGAGCTCGTGTACTCATGGCATGAGTGCTAATCTGTATGTGGCTTTTGTTAAATAACATTGAGAAAGCCATTTTTTCCCTATATCTCCAAAACATTATTATGTACTAATTTCATCATGCTGAAACGATAGTTTTAAAAATCTTGGGGTCTTTAATGAAAAAAAGGGCGATTAGCAGTTAATTAATTTTGTTAATCAACTGAATTGCACATAAGTTCTTCAAGTCATTTCTAACAATATCACTTACACAAAGATCTAATGATGATTACAATATTTATTAAGGTTGTTCCTTATTTTTCTTTGTCAACTATACATGCATTTATCAACACATTGTTTCTTATTGAGAACATTAAGTTATTTATATCTTGGGAATGAAAACCAATTTCAAATTTTCATTGCTATATTCTTGTTCAGCAACTCAAAATTAGTAAGACATGAATATTTGAATCTTAGAGAAAAAAAAATTTCATTCAAATTAATTGTCTTGTGTAATGTTTATTTTGCTATACTTGTATCATATAACTTTCAACTTTCTGTTAATGGAAGGCAGTGCAAAAAATATTCACAAGCCTATTTAGAATTAAGAATTTTTCCTTGCAAATCACACTAAATATTGTGATTGTTATTGTAATTGGTTAAGATTTTTGGGTATTATATTTCATGTGAGTGGCACCCTACTAGCGAAAAAATGTCTATATTTTCATGAGCTGTATAATATTACACTTTTATTTATTAATTTGTAATTGAAATAATTTTAATACCAATTTTAAATTAATTGTTAAATACCAATTTTACTTTTAGTTCAACACTTAATTGATATGTGTTTGAAAATTATTCTGATGTGAGGCACACTAATAAAACTTATTTTTACCATTAACACATACCAAGTAATTTAGAAAACATAAAAATATTAAACAAAAAATTCATTTCAGGATTGTATTTTATATCTTTTTAGATATTATGACTGAGTTTCGATATTTTAATATTATGTTTTTAAAAATGTTTATTGACATAAAAATTAAGATGGTACTGACTAAATAGGAAAATTTTTTTTTTTTTGACTATTTTAATAAATATTATTGATAAATATACTTATTATATTCTAAATAGAATATTTCTTTCATTTTTCAGAATGGTTAGAAAATGTAAACCATTTTTCACTTGTTTTTGTGTTTTTTACAAATGGTGAAAAAATATTCAACACCTCAAATCAAGAAGGACAATTACCTTGTTTACATGGAATTCGCTTTTTTGAGTATAAGTTGGGTAATCCTTGGTCACACTTATGGATTAATTGTTTATAATACAAGTAAATATATATATTTTTATTTTGAATATTTATTTATTTATGAAAAATATTTATTTTTATTCAAATAAAGACTTTAATAAAGTTTTTAATTGTTTCTTTTTGTAGTAAAATAAATATATTTTTATTTATCAAAACTAACAAAACGTTATGCATTTTTCAGTATTAAATATAATTATGAATATGTGAAATTTATCTCTGAAAGGTTATTGTATTTGATAATTTATTTTCAAAAATATATGTCAAAATTATCTCAGTAAAATTATTTTTTTAAGCATAACAGTTTGAATGTATTTTTAATAAAGTGTAGTAATTATTAGAAAACAATTTTAGAGGAAAATAGTGATGAATTTCAAAATTTGAATTAATTGCCAATAAAAAAAAAAATTTAACTTGCTATTTGTTCTTTAAAAATTTTTCTTGGATTGTGACAAGGTTTTTCTTTTTTTATTCTTTTAAAGGCACTGTTAGTATTTTGTAAGGTTTTTTGTAAACATAATTTACAACCTTAAGAAATAAATCAAAAGGAGCTAAAAAATATTGTGTGCAAATATAATATGTTGATTTAATTTCAAAAGATTAAATTTAAAATCAAAATAAATTTTATTATAAAGGATTTTATTTTATAACAGAATAAAATGAAATATAGCTAATTTGCTAGCTAGAATTTCAATAAAATAATTTTTGATGCAGTTCTAGTGAAAAAAAAAAATATTTGCATCATTTCATAGGGAATTTGGCTGAAGGTGTGGATATGGTAAATCACTGGAGTTTTCAAATTATTCTAAATGGCTTTTATTCCGTGGACTCTTTCTTTGTGCTCAGGTAAGACAAATAATATTAAAAAATATATAAGATTTTTTTATCCTACTGAATTTGAGTATTTTAGTGGAAGCTTTTTACATGAAATTTGTTTTTGATCATCTACTTATGACAGTAACTTTTAAATTTTATATAAAGGAAAACTAATATTTATTTAATGCAAATATTGAAGAGAAAATTAATGAACACATGTTTACTGCAGCATGACATGTAAAATGGAATTTTTTACAAATAAAATATTTCAAAGGATTCATTTTAAAAGGTAGTAAAAAAAATATTTGTTTATACTTGAAATTACTTCATTAGAAACATGAACAATTTCATTGTCAAAATGAATGAAATAAAGTTGAAATGAACGATTTAGCGCAATGAATTTTTTGTCAGAAAATAAAGTTTGTACAGTTAATTTGAATTTATTATGAGTATATTTTTATCATTTAATTTTTGAAAAGGACTTGAATATATGAAATGCCTAGTGCTGATAAAATTCTTAGCACTATTGGTCCCTTTACGACTTTTTGAAAAGATTAAATGATCTGTAAGATTAATGACCAGACTTTTTTAAAATTAAGATGACCTGGTACTGTGTCATTGGTAATATTGTTTCTCATATTATAAAATTATTTAAACAACCTCCATATTATCTGTACAAAAAGAAAGCAAAATAACTTGCTTAATTGGTATATGTAAACATACCCTAGCTTAATATGGTATGTTTTTATATATTTTATTTTGGTAATTTTTTTGTTGAGTATTTCTTTTAAATTTGGTTTTTCAGCTTATTTTGTCATCATTGATATGCTCATATGAACTGTACATGTAAAATTGATGCAAAGTTGTATGCATGTTATATTACTTGTTTTCCTCTTGTTGAATTCCCAATCTACAATTTAGCATGTTCAGTTATTATACTATTCCCTATTAACCCAGAGTTACACCATTTTATCATAACTACCACTTCTAACTTTTATACAATTAATCCCTGCCTAATATTCCTGTTTATAAACTCTCTCCACTTTTTTTCTCAAGTTCTACAAGATAATAACCAAAACGCTTTTAATGATTTTTTTTTTATGATTTCATTCGCTACAACTGTTGACTCTATAAGCGAGATAAGCGAGTCGATCTTGCTTCGAGTGTCTCTGTCTGACCTCCAGAAACAAGCCACATTATCTCTTGCTGCGAATGACAGCTGGTTGAAAATGATGAACACAAGAGATCCTTTACATGTGCGGGAAAAACAACTCTGGTCGAAGCGGAGCTGAGACCTTGACTCATTCTGAGGGTGCGCTCACATTGAGATAAACCAGTTTATAATTGGTTCGCGAGACTGACTCGCTTGTTCTCTCGTCTGGACGCCGCTTTACTTTAATAATTTTTTTAAATTGAAATCATTAGTCATGGGTATGAAAAAGGGAAGGACTAGAACTAGGGATAAGAACTTAAATTATAGGAAACATAAATTTCAAAGTAATGTTCTTATTTACTAATTTTTTTTGCGATGTTCTGGTCTGGACGCCGCTTTTACTTTAATAATTTTTAAATTGAAATCATTAGTCTGGGTATGAAAAAGGAAGGACTAGCATGTCTCGTACTGTTTTGCAGTTTTTACAAATTTCACAGCTCTTGGATGTGTGAATTTGCTTTCAACTTTATTTGTTTCAGCTTTTGGGCTTGCCACACACACATAAATGTATTGGGTTAACCCATAAGTTGTTTAAAAAAAAAAAACTGTAGAGTTTAGTATTTTATTCTGTTAATGTATTTGCTAAACTATATGTTTTCAATTTCCAATGAATTCCCCCAATATTTATCAGTATAATTCGGTTTTAACGTTTTGTTTGTGCCATTTTGATGCCAAGATTTGTATCATGCACTTAAATATTTATATTATGCAATTAAAAATGTCATTGTGTAGGTTTGTTGGAAAAAAATTACACTCAACATACTTCTTTTAAAATTTTTAAATATTTGTTGTTAATCACATGAAAACTATATCATGTTTATCAAAGCAAATTTTAGTTATATGCAAATTATTTATAAGAACTTAAATTATAGGAAACATAAATTTCAAAGTAATATTCTTATTTACTAATTTTTTTATTTGGTATTTAATTTTCTTATTTTTTTTTCAGTGGATTTTTAGTAGCATATTTATATTTTCAACAATGTTCTAAAATTGGTGGCAAGATACCATGGCTTTATTTTTATATCCATCGGTACATAAGGTATATTAATTTTTATTATTACTTTTAAATGTATAATAATTTGAGTTTCTAAGGAATTTTTTTTTTTGATCTAGCAAAGTTAAAAATAATGGACTCTTAAACTTTTAGCTTTTATCCAGTTTTGTCAGCATTTTTATTAGCATGAATGTATAGTTCTCTTTTCATATATAATTAAATGCAAATTTCAATTTAAAGCAACTTTTAACATCATTGCAAAAGGTTGAACATTCTATGTATAATTATTGTATCAAAATCAAGTTCAAAAGTTCTATAAATTTCTAATCTTTTACTGATAAAGTTAAGATTAGGAATTAGTAATCATATGAAAAGTAAAATGAATTAGTAACCTTAATAATAAAATTTTTTTGACTCTTAGAAATAAAAGTGAATGAATAATTGGCACTTCTTTATTATTAGGGTAAAAATTACACTAGTAACAGAGTTAATTATTACTATTATTAGAGTTATTATTAGTCTACATATGTATATCAAATATTTGTACCAGTATGAATTATTTGCAATCATATGGAGTAAGTGAAATTTTGTTAATATTAATTTGATTTTATTATATTCGTAAATTTGAAATGGTATCTGAATTTAAATTTCAAAAATAAAAACACTAATGGTTATACCAGCATTCAACTTAACTATTATTTGACAAAACAACCTTAATAAGGACCAAATAATTTTGTACAAACAATAATGTTTTGAAATGTGTGAAATCTAAATAATTAATCCTTTTTATTTTCTAAAAGTTTGTTTTATATTTTACTTTTTTAGAATAATAAATACTAAACTTTTCTATTACAGGCTCACTCCTGTGTACATGATTGTTTTGGCATATTTCACTACCCTATACACATACGTAAGCGATGGTCCTTATTGGCCTGATTATGATGTAGATGCTAATTGTCAAGTTCGCTGGTGGTGGAATCCGCTTTATATTAATAATTTTCTAGATAGTCAAGAGCAGGTAAATATATCTCAATTTTAAATTTAATCCAGATTTCTTTTAATATGTCGTTTTTTTTTATCATTTTTAGCTACTGCCATATAATCTAAAAATCAAATTTTTTTTTAATAATTTAAAGAAGATTTTACGATTTTGCAGCCTTTGCTAAAAATAACAATATTCACTTCAAAATTTAAATCAGTTTCAAAGTAAATGAAAGCTAAGTTTTTCATTATTAATCGTAGCAATATTTATGCAGGGTGATGACATTATCCATGGACACGCATAAATAAGAATTTACCCTACAACACTATAAAGCCTTAGACATTCTGTTTCGTTTTTCAAGTTTTATAATAAGAATTATCACAAATGAGTAAAATAATTATGATCAAATCTAATTGATTAGAAAATAGATATTTTGACTATTCTATTGTAAATAGCAAGTGAGCAGCAATTTATTTTAACCCTGAATGTTTGTTTTTCGCAGGGAGTCACAGTATTCCCCCCCCACACACACAGTCATTCAGAATAGTTTATGTAAATTGTACTACTTTTTTATTAATTTTTTATTATAAAATTATAAAAATATAAATAATTTTAATAAAAAATAATAATATATAAATATATTAATAAAATTATTATATTTTAGATATTTATAGAAAACTTATTTATTTAGTTTTATTATTAAAAAATATTGATTTATTTGCATCACTAAACTAAAAATCAATCCATTTATGCTTGTTAATATTGTTTGAAATTTGTTGAGTGTTTGCATTTTAGGTATGATGATTACACTGTATTTATAAGCATATAAAGGAGATTAAATATTTTCATACTTATAAATCTTATTTTATTTTCTAGTGTATGGCTTGGGCCTGGTATTTAGCAAATGATATGCAATTTTATGTTATCAGCCCTTTATTCTTAATTTCACTATGGAGGTATTATTTCATTATTTGTAAAGAAATTTAATTTTTTATAGTTTTTTATAAATAAATATTACAATTTGATCATTTTCTTATTTTTACAGGTGGCCAAAAGTTGGTTTATCACTAATGGGACTTTTCTTTGCCATTTCTTTCACAGCAAATTTTGCTATAACTTATGAGTACAATTTTGTTTCTACACTTGACAGCATCTTCATAAAGGGAAGCAGCATTCAAGCAATTATGAATTCGTATGAAAATTCGTAATTTATATAGTTTTTCAGTATAGTCATGTATATTTATAAAGGAAATGCATAAGATTTTCAATGATGGTCCTTAATATTAGCATTAATAATGACTGTTCATCTGTTTTTAACATAAGTTGATTTGTTCTCTGTTATAAGGGGAAAGTTGAAAGAAAATTGTAGTTATATTTAGGTGTGTATTAAGTGCAAGGAAACTTAGTTGTAAAAATCAAAATCTTGCAAGTGTAAAATTAAGTAATATAAAAAATTTAATTGGGTTCAGACTGAAAATTAAAGAGTTTCAAATAAACAAAATCTATTTCAATATGGACTATGTTAAACATCAACTTCATCAAAAACATCAAAATTTTTTAAATCATCATAAATAAAACATCAAATTTTTTTTTTTATAAAAACTCCCATTTATCGGCTCTGTTTTTGGCATATAGCAGCATAATTAGAGCATACTGTAGTTTACTCTCAAGCTTCAGTTTTTAATGTGAATCCATTTTAAGAGCAACAAAATTTTAATTATTTTTCTTAATTGTTTATGCAGTATGATCTTGATGAATGTATTAGTTTAGCACAGGAAAGACTTCAAAAGAAGAGTGTGTTTCACAATGTCCTTGAACTATATCATAGAAATATTCGCACTATAAAATATATTTGATAAACATGCACATTTATATTTAATGTGGATCAGTGGAACATTTCTATAAAAACTGTGTTATAACTATATTTCAAATAAAAAAAAACACTTCTACAAAAGGTAAAAAAAAGAAAATTAAATAATTTTTTTTATTCGTCATTCTCATTACTTAAATGGCAAATAGATAAATAATTTTTATCAAAATAGAAAAAAAATGATGTATTGAATAAAAATTTCTCTGAAAAAAATGTTTAATGATAGTTTTTTGAAATACCAACATAAAATAAATATTGTAAATGAGAATAAATAAAATAGATGAAAATAAATGCATTAGCAAATTAATTTAAATAATAAGTTTTAAACTAATTTCTGTACTAAACTTTTCAACAAATTAATTATGAGTATATAAATAATTTTTAGTGCATAAATAATAATAGTAAATCGTATTAATTTCACTGAGGAATATCTATCCTACTATGTTTGTTTAAACTCTATGTTGATCTCTTTAGAGATTTCATTATATAACTAAATTTACATGCAGAAAAACTATTCTAATTATTAGGATTTAAAACTTCCTGTGTTAGCTATTAAACTTTTTTTTCAGTTTAAAAACGAAATTTTTAGGAAATATACAAATTTTGTCAGTAACAAGAATTTGTTAAAAATGAAATTACTTTTCATTATTACTATTATTTCAACTTTTAATGCTTCAATAGTTTTTCTTTCAGTGGTTTCAAATCTCTTGTATTTTTTAATAACTATGTGTTACATGAATGATACTACATTATAGGAGATTTATTCATAATTTTTGTACTTCATTTTATTGAAATCATATTATGGCAGTGTCTGTGTACTTTGTTATATTTGGGTTGATTATTAATTTTAAACTGTCTTTTAAGTAATGAAAATAACCAAAGTCTTTTAAGTCTTCATATATTTTGAGGTTTTTTCATTACAGATTTATAGCTGGACCACTGACTGTATATAAAGATAAATATCCATTTACAAGTGGAAATGGATGAATCGATTAATTGTTAGGGTGCTAGTCATGTCACGAAAACAATTTTGAAAGAAAAGGTTTATTAGCTACTGTAGAATTACTTCAATCTAATTTTCTTTTGATTGTATGTAATTTAAAATTTTAACTAGTAAAAATTGAAATTATTTTTATTGTAATTAATACCACTTTAAAAATACCTTTCATCCCTAATATGCCGCTCTGTATGGATACATCCTATTTAATAGCTTTAACTGGTGATACAACAATATATTTAGAATATTACTTTATGTTAATTTTTTTAATGATAGATTTTAAGACAATTTTTTTTTTTTTTTTTTTGTATGAATACTTTTTTTCTGTGAAGTATTAACTTGTAGTGCAAAAAGCAGTAATTAAAATTTTGAAAATGTAAGACATTTTATATTTGCATTTATTAATTTCATTTAATATTGATTCTGTTGCTATTTCAGATGGACAGATTTCATGAATAAAATTTATAGTAAGCCTTATACAAGAATAAGTGCATATTTAGTAGGAATTTTACTGGCATATTTTCTGTACAAGAGAAATCAAAGTAACTCGCCTAAGCTTAATAAGGTATATTTTTATGCTTTTTATTTTTTGTTATTGAATATTTTTTTTTTAAATTTGAATTTTCAGCTCAATTTGAATACATTATTCATTTGAGCTGTGTGTATAAAAAAAAAATTGATGCAGATTTTTGTGAGTTTAGAATTTTGTAAAAGAAACAATAAAAAAAAATTTTTTTCTCTTGAGGTAAATTTATATTTCATTTTTTCATCTTTGTTTTTCAGTTAAAATTTTAATATTAAACTTAAATTTAATTTTAAAATCGGCATTAAATATTAGTTTCATAAAAAAAATAAAATTTTTATGTTTCTTCTTAAATTACATACTTCATGTCTTTATATAAGTCTACTTTTTATAAATTCTTTAGTGTTTTTTACTTTTTTTTTTTTTTTAATAATATGTATGAGGGTGTGAACTGAAACATTAGTTGTATTATTTTTCCATTAATTAGATTATAGTTTAATTTACTATCTTATCAAAATAATTAAGAACTAAAAAATATGTAGGGCAGATAATAAGTTTAATTAACTTTTTTTGTATTGCAAAGCATTTTCTTACATTTTTTTTTAAAGTTAGAAAATTTTAAAATTCTATTGATTCACCATGGGCTGACTATCCATGGCAAAATGTTCTTTTTAGTTTAAATTTGATTAATCGTGTAATACTTCATTTTTATTCAAGTAAATTTAATTTAAGTATTCTTTTATTCAAGTATCTTTTTAAGATTTTTTAAAATAATTTTTTAAAATTCACTTTTTATTGATTTATAATTTTTAAATACATATATTAATTAATACATTGCTCAGTCATGATGCTGGTTTAATCGTATGGCATTAATTCGATTTAATATTATATTTTGCAAAACTTTTTATTTTATTTAGGTAACATTATCAGTTGGATGGATAGTTGCTTCTGGTGTTACATTGGCTTGTGTCTTTGGTTTATATAATCATCAACAAACACTCATTGAAGCTTGTTTTTATAACAGTTTAAGTCGCACATGCTTTGCTTGTGGGCTATCATGGGTTATTTTTGTATGTGTCACTGGACAAGGAGGTAAGGCGTAGATATAATTAATTTTTCTTAATCTTAAATTCTTTATGGTAATTTATAGTTTGAATAACTGTAAAAACTTTGCTATATTTCTTTAAATTGAATTTCCCTTTATTAAAACTCTTATTACCCATAAAATTATGGGTAAAAATTATGTTTTGAGAGCGGAATTTTTCGTTTCCTTGATCAATTTTTTTGTTCCTGACTACTCTCCAGCCATTTTTTATTGGGTAATTTTTTAATGACGCACTTAGTATGACGTCATTGAGCCAATGGATTTAAGAGATGTGGAGCTTATTATAAGTGTAGAATAGCGTATGGATATTGATTTTAGAGGGAGAGTGTATAGGATAATTTTTCTGTTTCAATAAATGTCTACACCATTCATTCATTCTTTTATTTCATCCACTGCCCCTCAACTCTCGTCCTCCCCCTGCAAATCTGTCCATTGAGATGTTCATCCACTGTCCAAATCTGTCCATTTTCGCGCATTAAGAGAACAGCATAGGCCACTGTGTCTCCCACTTTTTTTTTTTTTTTTTTTTTCCTGCCTTAAAAATTTCAACCTTAGGGTATAAGCTGTTGCAGAATGTAGGCAGGAATCACCGTATGTGCATGAATATAAGCCGAGAGTACGTTTTTTCTTCAAATATTTTACCCAAAGTTAAAAACCCGTATATAAGCCGAAATTAAAAAAAAAAAAATGATGTAACGTTCAAACATGTTGCCGTGAGAGTGAAAAAGTTTCCTAGCAATTAAAAGGAGTAGAATATTTTTTAATTAAATTTCTGAAAAATAAATGCTAGGCGTCAACGCCAATAGTTATAACACTGGCAACCCTATCCAAAGCTGGCATATTTCTGCTGTACGTCTCGGTACAATTCCGGCAGAAGAGCTCAAATTTCGCCAACATATGATGTTTCGTTTTCAAGACGACGCAACAAACCAGCAATATAAACAATGTCGAAAATAAAACACTCATTTTCGTAAAACGAATATCTCATTTAATTTAAAATTAATTTTTTTTAAACTTAAGAAATAAAAGCGTGGAATTGGCGATTTATCGCTTGTACCCGGCTAGTGGAAAACTACCTACGTTTCTCACGAAATTAAAGAATCTGTATATAAGCCGGCCTCCGGGTTTGGTTTTTAGAAAAAGCTATAAAAATTCTCGGCTTATATACGGAAATAGACTATACTTGAATTTTTTTTTTTTTTTTTTTTTGCGTGTGTGTGTGCTTAAAACGCTGATGGAGAAAAAAATATGCATATTCCAATGTATTATTTAAAAATAAATATTGCAAGTAACATTTTAAAGAAATTGAAGGCATCTGGATATTATGTGTGCTGTTCAAAATATGCTAATTCTATTTCTTTTACTTTCCTGTATATTTTATAAATTTCAATTTTTAAATATGGTAATTTATGCACTTGATATTTTTACTTTATATGGAATATTTGTAGTTTCTATTTAAAATATTAATATAATAGCTATACGATGAAAAGATATAGCTTTAGAAAAATTAGAATATTATTGATATAAAAAATTAAATCACCAGTTCAAAACTTTTTCTTTTTCAATTTATTACACAATCTCTACAAAGAGTCACATTTATTACAAATCTCTACAAAGAGTCACATTTATTACACAATCTTACAAAGAGTCACATTTATTACATTTACAAAGAGTCACATTTATTACACAATTTACAAAGATCACATTTATTACACAATCTCTACAAAGAGTCACATTTATTACACAATCTCTACAAAGAGTCACATTTATTACACAATCTCTACAAACATTTATTAAATACAAATCATTTATTACACAATCTCTACAAAGAGTCACATTTATTGCACAATGAGTCACATTTATTACACAATCTCTACAAAATTTATTAAAATCTCTACAAAGAGTCACATTTATTACACAATTCTACAAACATTTTATTACACAATCTCTAAAAGATTTATTAACAATCATTTTATTACAAAACAAAGAGTCCCATTTATTACACAAATTTACAAAGAGTCACATTTATTACACAATCTCTAAAACAATTTATTAACAAAGAGTCACATTTATTACACAATCTCTACAAAGAGTCACATTTATTGCACAATCTCTACAAAGAGTCACATTTATTACACAATCTCTACAAACATTTATTACACAATCACAAAGAGTCACATTTATTACACAATCTCTACAAAGTTGTACAAATAGTAGCAATATATTCTATATACCATTTTAAATTTGTTACTTGTTTTTAAATACCTTTCAATTAAAAAAAAATTAAAAATTAATTGAACTTGTTAATTTAAAATTAATTCATTAAAAAATATCCATTTATTAACATGAAATGAATTTATAAATTTCAACTGATAAAAGTAGGATAATTCAAAAGTGTGCTTTTTGAAATTGAATAAAAATCTTTCATACTATTTTGAACTTTTTATCTATATATTTCCTGCTGACAACTAAGCAAGTTCAAAACTGTATCCTTCTATGTATTAAAATGTTTTTTTACCTTTAATTTAAGATTTTTTTATAATTTGAACTTCATAATTGATATGACAGGAAATTATTAAATTTAAAATGCTTAAAAGTTGACATTTTACAAAAACGATATCACTAACTGACCGCTGATTTTATTTTTATATGAATATGAAATCTGTATAAGAAAATTTAATGAATCTAAGGAAATGTATATTTCCTTAGTGATTTATTATTTTTAAAATTTTTTTTCTAGGTGTGGTTAACAGTATTCTGTCATGGAAGGTTTGGATTCCTGTAAGCCGTCTAACGTATTGTGCCTATCTTGTTCATCTAATGGTTATACAATATGTATTTTTTACTATGAGGAGATTGTTTGAATTTTCACACATAACTATGGTTTGTATAGCATTTCATTTTAGTAATTGTTTATCTATTTACAGCAATACAATTTTAATTATTATTGTATTCTATGGATATTTTTAAATAGGTTTAATTCATGTAATGTTTTCTTTAAATTTCTGTTTTGATTGTTTCTTTAAATTTTGACTTCAATATATTTTTTTGAATTTCCTTTTAAACTAGAAGTGAAATAATTGTTCATTTATGTTTGTATTTAAAATTTTATTCAAAGATAACCTAGTTTTTAATGTAAATAAGTGGAAAATATTTTACGTCGATGCTTTGTATATTATAACCAAAAAATTTAACATGTTAGAAAAATTAAATTCTTTTTAATAATTTAAAAATTAAATATATTTTAGGTATTAAAATGTCTCGTAGAGTTTTCGGTACTTATTTAACGCATTTTGGCGGTTTTAAAATCTGCACTTAAAATTTTTTGCGCCAAATCATAAAATATATAAAACACTTTATTTAAAATCAAAACACTTTCAAAATTCAAAACACTTTATTTAAAACCAAGTTATTTCGGTCGAAAATGGGCCAATATAGAGTTTAACATAGATTCAAAATAGTTCTATTTAATTGGCAGCTCTTTTTATTGTATTAGCGCAACTGAATACGTTTTTCTTGTTGCATTGATATAAACAGAAGATATTATTGAATGTTTGTAAATTACTTCTTATTAATTATATATTATAAATTTGTATGTGATATTTTTCTTTTCAGATCCTATATTTTATCGGTATACTTTTTATGTCCTATATTGCTGCACTGATAACATCTTTATTGTTTGAATCTCCTGTGATAAGATTAGAAAGACTAATTAGAAATAAATTTAAATCTTAATGAATAATATATTGCTTCAGTATATGTGATATTTTATTGATTTTAAAATTTAAGTGAGACTTCATTTATATTATTATTGAGCTAAACCTTTAGAAATTATTTATATCATTTTTTTTTATTTAAGCAAAATTTTTAAACTGTTTAAATAAATTCAGATGTTTGTTACTCAGATTGTCAAAATTACTTCCTTGTACATATTTATAACATATCTGTTTATTTTACACAAATTATGTATTAGTTTTACTTAATTCATAAAAAGAAATTTACATCTTGTTATGCACTATTTGTTTGTTAAGTTTATTAATTAACATTTTTATTTATATATATATATTGTTAATTGTTATTTTTCAATCAGGTGAATTATGTTTATTTTTTAAATTTACTGAAATGTAAATATTTGGCAAGTATTTATATTTAATGATTTAAAACTTTTACTGATGAATCACTTTATAAAATTTGCCACATGTTTTGCATATATTTTTGATGATTATTTAAAACACGATGTTTAATGTAAAAAATATATAAATTTTCTTATAAATATTATTTTAAATATGCTTATAATACTATTTATTTAGATATATAGATTAAAAAAGGTAACAAATTTTATCAAGCTGTTGTTATGTATAACACTGAAAATTGATATTTACATTAATTAATATTGTATATTTATGTTATTAAATATTATATGATTAATTAATATCTGAACAAATTCATTTAGTAAGGCATTTAAATTGCAGAATTTCTTTTTTTGCTTTACATAAAATTGCATTATTTAATGTTAAATTATAAATATGTTTCTGTAAATAAAATTACTGTTGATATATATTTATTTTAATTATCTATCTATTATTATCTTTTATGTCAATTATGTAAAAGCTAATCTTATTAGAAATCACTTAATACATTTTTAAGAAATTCCACTTTATAATTTAAAATGTCTATGTCTGATCTGTATATTTAAGATATCAAACATCTGATATGACCAGTGCATGTATATTTATATATTTGATGTATTTCACTTTTTAACGAACAAATTTTAATAAAAAGTCTTGTTTTAAAAGTGTTGACCAATCTTTTGAATAAATAGTAAGTGCAATTATTTTTAACATCCATAATTTTATGATAGTTATTAAAATTACAATTTCCAATACTAAATCTTATTTCATAAGTTCATTTTTGAAATAAAATTTTTATTAATAATGTTAATCTTCTAAAAGTGAATAAATTCAAATGCATAATTTTACAAAACAAATGCATAGTTTTGTTAAAAAATGTACAATTTTTTTAAAAATATTATTTTTATTTTGCATTTTTGACTTCTGTAAAATAAATTACAATATTTATAAATATGAAACTTAAGTAAGTTCCATATTTATATACTGATAAGTAATGTATGAGATGGAAAATAAATATAAATATTAATATTTTATAAATAAAGCTAATTAAAATATGTAAAAGCAATAACTTAACTAAAATATATTGTTGCTTTAAATTGTGAATTTATTGAATATAATGTGTTTCAATTTTTGTATTGGCAGTTTTCTACATTTATTATCATTAAAAAGTACCTTAAAATATTATAAAGGTATTTAAAATAAAAATAACTGATTTATTTTATTTAATATTAGTGCTCATGCAAAAACTTTTAACAAAATTTCTATATTTGAAATAAATCAAATATAGGTCATATTAAATTATAAGTAATAAAAAAGGCATCTGAAGTAGAAATTCGATCTATTAATTATTTAATAAATAATTTTTACATTGCACTGATTTGATTGAAATACATGAAAAACAGAACATTAAAATATATAACATACAAAACAAATACATTATTCAAAAAATTATTAGCATGTATTATTAGCATTATTATTATGTATTATACAAAAAATTATTTTAATTTCTAAAAAAAAAAAATTACATAAATTAATATTCAATTTTCTTTTCTCTCTTGCTAGTTCATCTATTGCACTTTTATTTCAACTTCAATATTTCGATAAATATTTAATAAAACTAAACCAGTGAAAACGTCATCTCAATCAACAAATCCAGGTATATGCGTGCAGGTATTCATGAATGTATGTGCGCATGCATAGTTATGCATGCGTAAATATTATAAGAATGTGTATGTGCATGTATATGTAAAAGAATAACCGTTATGGGCATGCATGTATATTATATGTGTATACATAGAATGGGTGCTTCAAAATTTCGTTGCGAAAGTAAAATGCGATGATAAGAAATCTACGGGATGGCGAGACAAACAGTTTGTAAATTAATATTCACTTAATACGGCATTTTGTGTCATTAAATTTAGTTAAAAATCTTTATGGTAGATGGCGCTACTAAAGCTAATTCAATGAAAGTAAACTAATCACGCAATGAAAAAAATTTGAATACTGCATGAACATTCTTAATAAGCAAAAATAATTGCATTGCATAATGCTATTATGATTAAAGCATGCAAGTGCCATTTTGCACTATCCATTTTTTCAATTTTTCATCTAGTGTCATATGAAATGTTTAGGGCAAATCTACACTTTAGTTCAGACTGCCCTTCGAATGATAATATGAAATTATAAGTATTAAATCTAACATGTTCAGTAACTGCTTTCGGATGATGGGCTAAAGCGCGAAGCATTTGCACGGTAGATTTTCGAAATTATCTATTTCATTATTTAACATTTTCATTCTATCATTTTATTATTTAACATTATATACACGGATCAGACATATTTTTTCTAGATGAGGGAGTTAATTTTTAAAATTGCTGCATTTGGACTTCTAGCAACCTTTATGAATACTCTGAACTATCGTTGCAGCCAGAAAAAAAATCATTGTGTGTTGAACATTTGCCTCATTGTTCATGATTGGTTCCTTCATCTTTGAGGAACGTTGTGCCATAGGCCTAAAAACTTGCACTATCCACAATAGCAGGTGCATTATATTATAATTTACTATGCACCATTGTCATTCTGAATCTATATCAATTAGATACGACCGTTTTTATGCCGTGTTGAATTGGAGCTCAATTAGGACATAAGGACATCAAGTGATGTGATACTACTGTCAACATTTGACACCGATATCCTTTTCAGGAGGCATGAATGGCGTCCAATATCACCATATCTTACGCCTAGTAATTTTCTTTGTTGTTAAATTACCTCAAATAACAGGTCTATAGAGCAAATCTCTAATTCTTACCAACAGTGAAAGAAGCTATACGTTATCAGGTATCAGTCATTCCCGGTGATCTGCCGTTCTCTGCAGCATCCTCCACAATACCAAAACTGCGCTCAGTATTAGAACATGGTGGTGGACATAACGAGCATTTACAACTATCAATTGGGATCAGATAAATGTCTCGTATTACTATTATTACCTGTTTTTTTCCCCTCCAACAGAACAGGTACGCCCTCTATTGTCAAGATTTTAAACTAAATAATTTTCGTGTCAAACAAATATCCCTGTTATGGCGAATATTAATTTGCAATATGCATGACTCTCTGATTCACAGATCTTTTTTAGCTCATTTTATCTTCTAGCCGAATTTTTGAATCAATATGTATATAAACATATGTGTGTGTGTGTGTGTAGCAAGCTCGGAGGTTGCTGCAAATTGTAGTGGGAAGTCTAATAATTCTACAGGTGAAATTTTTATTTTAGAGTTCAATTTCTGTGTGATTCTGAATTATCCTTAATTTATGGACATGAGTGCATATTTCACTCAACGTTTCTCGGCTACCTCAAATGCAGTTCTTGTAAGAAGAGGGTTGAAGTTGAACTAATTAATATTTATTAACCTAATGAAATTTAGGACGATAAAAGGATACTCAAATACTCAATTCTGCTATAATTCACAGCAATTAACAATTTGGCGCAATTCCTTTTGGACAAAAAACCGTTACGATTTGACTTGCTGAGAGCGACCTGCAGCCAGATCACACCATGTCTGCAGGAAGACAAAGTTAAGACTGAAACTAAAACGATTCTTAAGGGATGGAAAATCACGTGAGCGTAGAATCTGACGTTTCATTTCTTTGAGGCAAAATAAGAATTGAAGATGACTTGAGCCAGAGGCTCTTCTCATAGGAAAACCGCGCGTTATATATATATATCGGTCAATTCCATTTGGGGCCTCAAACGCGTCAAATCTCGAGTGGTACCGAAAACACTGAATGCGCCAGCTCGCACTGCATTGATTCTTCGTGACTTTTTCCCCAAAAATGAAAACCATATCATTCCACAACCACCATATTCACACAGTGTGACTTCTGACTATTCCCTAAACTCAAAAGACCAATCCGGGAGAATTTTTTTTTTCTTGTCTTACTTTTTGGACACAGTAGTATATAAATTACTACAGTTTACGCACACTTCGAATTCTGACCAACTTTTTTTTTCCCCTTTTTATCTATAGTGAATGTTATTATGTTTTTTTTTTAAATACAATTTGCTTTTATGGCGATGAAACACAAGAAAATATGATGTTTTTTTTTTTCCTTTTTATGCAAGCTAATTATGTTTGCAAATTGATCTTTCATTCCTTCCGTTCTCTCTTTTTTTCATTTTTGTATTATGTTTTCTATACGAATATATAAAAACGCATATAATTTTATTTGTTTCTGTGAAATTTAACGTCGACCTTATTGTTTTATGATGTAGCTCTGATATGAAAAAATGAAACATTCAATCCTCACTCTTTTACTATTACTATAAACAAAGCAAAAATATTGTAACTCAGGTTATATGATTACAAATTGGCTATATATGGTAACAAATTATAGTTAATTGCCACTAAATGAGATTTCTCGTGGAATACCTATTACATTTTTTGACTAACAATAACGTCTGGTTATCGACACCGGGCTGCAGCTGATATTCATTCATGTAATCTTTACAACACGTGCAAATGCATTGTCTAAACTAGACGCAACTTTAAAATCCTTATTACAGAAAAGTTATTGTTATGATCGTTATTATCTAGTAATTGTCATTTCCTCCTTTCACGCATAACCTAACAATCAAATAAATAGCCTTTTTTTCCTGTCAACGAATTGCAATCTTTTATGAAATTATTATCGTCTCTTATTTTGATAACGTAATCTATAAGCTCACAGAGTGATAGTGTATTTATTAAATATGGTAATTTTGTCATGCGCATACATCTGTTGCATATTTTTATAATTTTAAAATTAAGATAGTTCAGTATTCTTTCCATTTGTGTAACTACTTTTAAAAATGAATTTCAAGATTTATACTTTATTTATTCTTTTTATATCAATTAGTAATTTTTGTAGTGTTTTTAGTCAAATTGTTGAACGTGAAAATTCACGTAAACAGTATGATTTAGGGCAAGTAGTTGAGAATTTTGCAAATCGTGTTGACAGATTCAGAAATTTAAAATTAACTCCCGATGAGGATAAAGCTAATTTAAAAGAATTAATCCACAATTTTCACAAGTTCATCAATCCAATATTGCTTGATGTGTTGATGGAAACAGCCTCTCATAAATGTTATAAAGATATGATATATCTTTTGGAAAATCTCGCATCATTTAATTGGGCAACTAAAAGTAAGTATAATTATGTATTTATTTATTGCTTCATTGATTAGTTCGAGTTATTATATATAAATAAACTATTTTTTATAAATGAACTAAATATATCAATCCTTTCTTTGTTTATAATTTGAAGGATATAATACTCATTTAATGAAAATTATTGCTTAGTTGTTTATAATCCTTTCATTGTTTTTGGTTTGAAGGATATAATACTCATTTAATGAAAATTATTGCTTAGTTGTTTATAATCCTTTCATTGTTTTTAGTTTGAAGGATATAATACTCATTTAATGAAAATTATTGCTTAGTTGTTTATAATCCTTTCATTGTTTTTAGTTTGAAGGATATAATACTCATTTAATGAAAATTATTGCTTAGTAGTTTATAATCCTTTCATTGTTTTTAGTTTGAAGGATATAATACTCATTTAATGAAAATTATTGCTTAGTTATTTATAATCCTTTCATTGTTTTTAGTTTGAAGGATATAATACTTATTTAATGAAAATTATTGCTTAGTTGTTTATAATCCTTTCATTGTTTTTAGTTTGAAGGATATAATACTCATTAAATGAAAAATAATGGCTAGTTATTTATAATTATTTTGATTTTTAATGAATTTTCATAAAAAAAAAGTAAGATAGCTTGAATATTTTTTTTTATTAAATGTTTATTATACGCTATTTTTTTATGTAGTGTAGATTTCAGTTTTTTTTCCCTTTTATTTAATGATAATTAATTATTATGAAGTATTATGCAAAATTTTCTTTGAATATTCTAATTTATTTTGGGGGATTCATTAGTGGTGGAATAATTATCTTATTATAATCTAATAAATTTAACTATTGGAGTCCAGTGCGGATTTCATTTGCTTGCTTAGGTATAATACCATTATTAAAAATTTTAGATTAGTAAAATAATATTTTTTATATCATATATACTCTTACTGATAACAGGTAGAAATTTTTTAAATTTTATTTAGTTTTTCTGTGTCATATATATAAGTTTAAATTTGAATATTTTTTAAGAGCAAAATTATAATTTGATTATTTAAATTTATTTGAACATATTGCATTTTTTTACAGCTCTGTGGAAAATATTGGTGGTTTAATTATTGATTTAGATAGTATTTTTAAAAATTATTTTCCTTTTTAGATTTTAATAATTATATTAAAATGTTTTCTATTATACAGTTTTTAATATTTTTTTCCTTTATATATTTTGAGTGCTTGATTCATATGGAAAACCTGAAAGTGGGATTTTACTTGGAAATGTAAAGTGGATTGGAGAATATGATGAATGTATTAATGCTTATGCACCTCAGAAAGAGGACACAAGTATAGGAGGTTTTCATGGAAAGTACTGCACTTTGCAAATTCCTTTCAAATACAGAAATATGGTAAATACATTATATTACCTATTTTTAGTGCCAATATTATAAATTAAAACAAATTGTTTTCAGTTAATAATATTTCATCAACTAATTAGTTTAGTTAATTAGTAATTTGAATATTTTATTTACAGTCCATGCCTATGAATATTGCTGTCTGTTTACCTGATTCTTGCAATCCATCTCTACATCCTTTTGAAATAGGAAATTTGAACATAACCAGTGAGTTATAAACAATTTTTTTGTTTATTTTTGAACCGCGTAGTAAAAGTGATTAAAAAGGAATCTTTATTGTTTAGAACACTGTTTTAATTTATCATTTACATCAATGAATAACAGCATCTATTTACATTTATAAACATTCTAAAAAATAATTTAAATAACTAATAAGTAAATTATGTAAAAATAAATAAATAAAATATGCAAATTTAATGTATTAATATTTTTTTTAAAAAATTCGACTAGTAATTTTTATGTGGGTGATTTTTTTTTTTTTGGGGTCTGATGGCCAATTGGCTAGCGCTCTGGCCTTTTGTACGGCAGGCTTCAACTTCGAATTCTGACGGTGGCATGGATGTTTGTTAGTGGTTCGAAATCCACGTTGAACTGTATGCCTCGGTCTAATTAGCTTAAAGTTTGCAAAAAGACTGTAGAGCGACAAACTAAACCAAATCTATCTCGAAATCTGCCAGTAGGCAGACGGCCTCGGCCCACCATGAGGTTGTTACGTCAATGAAGAGGATTTCTTATTTTATCATGCGTGAATGTAGTGTTTTGTCTTGGTTTTAAGTCTATTACATTGTAATAGTATAAAATAAAACGTGTTACACAAGAGGCTGTGTTTCATAAAATTATTAAATTATTTAAATTTCTTGAAACAATGAAAAAACTAAACGCATCTTTATAAAAATCCTGAATAAGTTCTTTTTTAATGAATTTCAATATACAGAGTAGATAAAAGTGTATTGTAACGAAAGTTAACAAAGAATCTCTGGTTGGTAGTTGAATTTATTAGAATACTAAGTGAATGCTGTAGATGATAGCTTAGAAAATTGTAACTTTTTTTGTTACCGATTCTGATATTTCTTTGGCTATTGTACTTGGTTGATGTTATATTGTGATTAACTTTTGCTTCAGGGATTGATTGTGATTATTGGCATAATCATATTGCTACTGAAACTTGGTTAACCATCTTGTAGACTACATGGAGACTACAAAGGTGTTTTAAGAAGCAATGTAAACTATATACAATAAAAGGTGCAATCACTATTGCTACATTTTCAAACGATGAAAATTTATATAACCACATAGTTCCAATATTCAGTCCAGTGAAAATAGCAAGTTGGCCCATAGTAATAATGCATGTTTTTTTAAATTAAAAATATTTGAGGTTCACATGATTTAATTTTCAACTACGCTTTTGATGTTTTCTCATTATTCAAAGTTATACTTGAAATGCTGAAATGTTTCTTTACAAAAATTTTTTAAAAAATGTGTATTTTTTTTTACATTTATTTGTATAATTTTTTTTTTCAAATGTAGATCTTTTATTGAACGTTGGATTTATTTTCTTAGATTCGTCTTTTATTGAAGAAGGGGATTCATTGTTAAATAATATTACATTGACTTGCAAGCGTACATCGAGAGAATTTACAACTGGTGCCGTTGTTGTGATGTAATTGGATTTTTTTTATTGCTTAGCAATTTTTTAATAATTATTTAGATATTTTATTCTTTTTAATATATTTTTAATTCTCTTAATATAAAATTTATAGTATTTAAGTGATTTAAAATCTTGATGTATTTATATTATATCTCTCTTTCTTCTTTTGTTTGCAAAGTTGAACCAAAAATTGTAAACGTCTTTATTATAAAAATCTCGTGTAACCTCATAGTTAAGATATTGTTGCTTGAGAATATTTATGTTTTTATTAAATATATATTTTTTTTCTGAATAACTTTTTTTTTTTAAGATCACACAGCTATAACCATTGATTTAAATCAAAAGGTAGTTTAAATAAATACACTGTTATAATTATACTGTTAAAAAGATATAAGACATTTTAAGAAGGATAAAAGATAAGACATTTAAAAGAAAAAAAAAGAAAAGATAAGACAGAAGAGATAAGACATTTAAAAAGATATAAGACATTTTTACACATAAGATAAAAAAAAAAAATTTAACTATATAACAGTATTTTCACAATTTTTTTAATTCTCCTTTTCATCAATACATTTTTGTTAAACCTTTATTAAAAAAAAAAAATTCATTTAATCAATTGAGGTTTAATTCAATTTTATTTCCAATGGCAAGTTTAAAGGACAAGAGATATCATAAAAAATAAATAAATGCAAAAAACAAGATAGAAACAAATGAAATCCCCCAATCCATCTGTTTAAGTCTGGCAATCCAATAACGCCTCCATAAAGAAACAGGAGGCAGTGCAGAACAGGAAGCAAGGCGAGACATACCCATTTCTTCCTGGTTATCATACGGGAGACAGAGATCAGGAGTCAGTTTAATTTTGTGAAGGTGCTTGCAGAGACAATCGTGACCACAGAAAAGTCGTAGCAATGCCACCTATTTTTCTCTAGGCCATTCAGGGATATCATGAATAGAAACGTACCAGGTCTTGTGACTGTCTCTAGCAACAGCATCCTCAAAGGAGGAGCACCTAAGGGTCTTTTTAATTGTCCTCTCTCTTATTTTTGGCACAATACACCTACATTCCTATGCAGAACTGAAAGAAATTCACACTGAGAGTCAGACTGAAGGAAATAGTATTTGTAGATCATTTTGCCATATCACACGTTGCCTGGAGTGCACCATGAGGAGGTAGATCTATGTTGCACTCCAAGACTTAATTCAATGAAAATCGAAATTTTTCTATTTCCATAACATTTTTATATTAACCGATTGCTTTTCTGCTTTGTGATCTAAAAGTTTAGTAAAAGACTTTTTATAAGCTAAATTTTGTTTTTGTTTTCATTTTGATCCTTTATTTCTTTGACATATTGTAAATACAGTTATAATAATGTTGTATTTTGGGAACCTTTATTCATTATTGGGGAACTATCTTTGCAGATGTCTGTTATCTTTTTTTGCTGTTCTGGCTTTCATAGGAAGTTCAATAACTGCTTTAGAGTATTGCATGAGTATAAGTCCCATCGGAAGAATCTATTTGCAGAAGAAATGCTTTTGAAAATGCATCGAATAATGAAGAGGCTGATAATTTGTCACAGAAAGAAGCGGATGATGTTTTGTTTATTCATAAAACAGATCAAAATGAGTTGCCAGGTATCAGTTGCTGTTGGTCTCTGCTGCTTATTGTTAGCAATTAATTATTGTATATTTATTATTATTATTATTGTATTATTGTATGATTATTATTAATTATTGTATGAACTTGATTATTGTATTATTGTATGCTTTCTTAAATGGCAATTAATTCTTTTTTATTTATCGTAGTTCTGTTTTGAATTAAAAGTAAATTGCTCTTTGTTTTGTTAAAGTTTAATAATATCTTATCAGTTTCAATAATACTGTTCACACACTAAATTTCTTAAATATGAAAATAATCATTTCCAACTAATTTTTGGACACTGAGCTCAAAAATGATTGTAAATATTGGCTCTTTTTTTTTTTAAGAGATAGGGATGTAGTCGGTTCCCTCTCTCTGCAGTTGCTAGATATCAGTTTTTGTTTATGTTTAACAATGATTTATTGTTAATATTAAATTATTGCATGCTTTCTTAATTGACAAATTTTTGTCTAAATTAATTTATTTTGTTTATATGTGCTCTATTTTTTAATTTAATGTAAATTGCTCATTATCTTATTAAAGTTTAAGAATATATGGCGTCTGATGACCGAGTGACTAGCACTCTAGTGCTCGGTGCCACAGGTTTCAAGTTCGAGTCCCGGCGGTGTCATGGCAGTTTGTAGTGGTTCGGAATCCATTTTAAAAAGTAGGTCTCTATCTAAAATGACCATAGAGCGTTGGGCGTAGAGGGCTGACAATCCTACCCCGTTAATGAAAAAATCTCATGTTTCGAATCTACTAGTAGGCAGGTGGCCTTGGCCCACCATGGGGCTGTTGCGCCACTGATGGTGATGATGATTAAGAATATATCGGTTGGAATAATATTTATCTCATTACACTTGACTCTTAGAATTATACACATTTCTATTAATGGAATATCAAGCAAAATATTTGCAAGTATGCTGACGATTTAAAATTTTCTCAGAAAATCATGCTAAACATTGTAAACTAGTTGCATTACAATTCGTTATAATTTGAGGATATTACATTTCATGTGAGAGGCACCTCTCTAGTGAAAAAGAGCCCAATATTTTCATAAACTCTATATTACCTCGACAAAATATTCTTATATGATCTATATTGATAAAACTGATTGTTATCATTATTATGTGCCAAGCAATCCAGAACGTATAAAAAATAAGATTAAAAAAAAAATTCTTAAAAAAATTATGTTTTCATTTTTTTTTTTTCAGAAACCTTGGCTGAATTTCAGTATTTTAATATTATACATTTTTAAAATTTTTTTTGCTGGCTAAAATTAGAATGATATTGACTAAACGGAAGTTATTTTTTAAAACATTAAATGCGTTAATAAAAATTAGTAATGAATTCTTATTATTTTCTAAAATTCTTATAATTCACATATAATTCTTATTAAACACATTCTTATTATTTTCTAAAATGAACATTTTTTTTTTTTTTTTTTTTTCAGATTGGCTAAAGAAATGTAAACCATTTTTTAATTGTTTTTGTGTCTTTACAAATGGTGAAAAAATATTAAACACGTCAAATCAAGCAGGACAATTACCTTGTTTACATGGAATTCGCTTTTTGAGTATGAGTTGGGTAATCCTTTGTCACTCATATGGAGTAATTTTCAATTCTACAAGTAAATACTTTTCCTTTTGGAATATTTTTTTTTATGTGTGAAAAATAATGATTTTTGTTATTGTTTCTTTCATTTCATAAAGAAATATATATTTATCAAATTATCAAACTTTTGCATTTTATCAACATTATTTAAACGTTATTCATTTCTCATTGTATTGTTATCATAAAAAATATGTGATCGATCTTTAAAATGTTATTGTATGTGATGTATTTTTTAAATTAATCAAATACAATAACATTACAATACATAATTTCTTTTTATTTTAGTAATTTAAAAATATTTTAAATAATATAGTAGTCATATTTTTAGACGAAAATGTTAATGAATTTCAAAATTTGATTTCTCTTGTATGCATTTTAATTTTCTATTTGCTCCTTTAAAAACTTCTTAGATTATGACATTTAATTTTTCCTTCTACTTTTTTTTGTTGTTTATTCTTTGGCAGGTAATTTTAGTATTTTAGTAGCTTTTTTTATAAATATAAATTACAATTTTAAATTCTTCTAAAAGATTAAAGTAAAACGAGCTAAAAGTTTTATGTGACAAAAATAAAATTTTAATTTAATTCATTGAACATTTCTAAAATTGAATTACACTTTATTATAAAAGGATTTTATTCAAAGTATTAGACATCTAAAATTGAATTACACTTTATTATAAAGGATTTTATCCAAAGTATTAGACATCTAAAATTGAATTACACTTTTTATTATAAAGGATTTTATCCAAAGTATTAGACATCTAAAATTGAATTACACTTTACTATAAAGTTTTATCCAAAGTATTAGACATCTAAAATTGAATTTCACTTTATTATAAAGGATTTTATCCAATGTATTAGACATTTAAAATTGAATTACACTTTATTATAAAGGATTTTATCCAAAGTATTTGACATTTAAAATTGAATTTCACTTTATTATAAAGGATTTTATCCAATGTATTAGACATTTAAAATTGAATTACACTTTATTATAAAGGATTTTATCCAAAGTATTAGACATTTAAAATTGAATTTCACTTTATTATAAAGGATTTTATCCAATGTATTAGACATTTAAAATTGAATTACACTTTATTATAAAGGATGAATTACACTTTATTATAAAGGATTTTATCCAATGTATTAGACATTTAAAATTGAATTACACTTTATTATAAAGGAGTTTTATCCAATGTATTAGACATTTAAAATTAAATTACACTTTATTATAAAGGATTTTATCCAATGTATTAGACATTTAATGTGGCTAATTTGTTAGCTAGAATTGGATTAAAATAGGTTATAAAATATCTGGCATCATTTCTAGGGAATATTGTTGAAATTGTTGATATGGTAAATCATTGGAGTTTTGAAGTTATTCTTAATGGCTTTTATTCTGTGGACTCTTTCTTTGTGCTCAGGTAAGAAAATAAATTTTTTTCCTTTCAATCATGACAAAATATAATTTAAAAAATTTATATTTAATTAAATAAAAATGTGACAATTAACATTTGTGTAGTACAACATATTTTGAAACATTTTACAAATAAAATTGAAAAATGGAATCTGGAAAATATTTATTGATTAATCTGAAATTTTTTATGTATGTTTCTGAAGCCATTCCACAATTTTCCGGCTCCAGCAGAAAAAAAAGTACAAAAATTAAAAAAGAAAAAATAAATAAATAAAAATGAAAATAAATTAAAAATTAAAATTAAAAATTAAAAAAATCCTAATTAATAAAAAATAATAATAATTAATAAAAAAAAATAAATAATAATAAAAATAAATAAGTAATAAAATTAAAATAAATACAAAAAATACGGTGCACCTTAATTATTATTTTTGTTTGTTTTTATTTATATTGAAATATTAAAAATTGATTTATTTGGTATTTAAATTTCTCATTTCTTTTCAGTGGATTTTTGGTAGCCTATTTATATTTTCAACAGTGTTCTAAAAACGGTGGCAAGATACCATGGCTTTATTTTTATATCCATCGATACATAAGGTATGTTAATTTTATTATTTCTATTAATTACAAAATAGTTTATTTATAATAAACAATTTTTTTTTATTTCATTTTCATTTTTATTTATAATAATAAATATTTTTGCAGTTTCAAACAAAAAATTTCATTAACTTATAATTTATCATTCGTTTAAATTCTGTACGATAAAATTTTTCTCGAAATCTCAAAATAAGATATCCTGTTTTATATAGTTTAAATAATAATAAATATCTAAGATAGAGTTAAATAATCTTTAAATTTGATAATGCTGTAATTTATTGCTATCGATACAATAATATATTCATTTTATAATTTATTTTATTAAAAAAGCATATTGTTGTAAGATGAAGTTCCTCTAAAATACGTATTAATTTAAATACATATAATATAATGCATACTGTAATATATATATATACGTATAATATATATATACATAACATACATATAATATAATACATACATAATATATGCTAATAATATAATACATACTATTGTTTTTCTCCTTTTCAAGAGTAGTAACTTTGCATCATTAAATCAATGAAGCTAAAAACTAATCAAATCATTAAATAAGCTAAAAACTAATACGTATGTTTTTTAAAGATTACATTATTCTCTTTTTTTTATATCCTAGTTGTTTTTGAAAGGAATTTCTTGTTAATTATGTTGCTTGTTTGGTTTCCTGATCCATTTTCACTTCTTTAGATTCTTTATAGGGCAAATGAATTTGGAGTAATCGATATTTTCATCTAAATAAAATAATACATATTCTCATGTCAACAAAATATTTTATCTGTACATTCATGTATGTAATAATTTTAAAACACAAAACTTTTAGGTTATAAGAATATTGAATATCCAATACCTTTTTAATAAATTTAATATGTTGTTCTAATACAACTCCCAATACAGAGACAGTTAATCTTTATGCCATAAGCAAGGGCTGTACCACTGTTATTCATTTAGCACTATCCAGGGGGCACGTGTAGATTAAAGATATGCTACGGACGCGACCCCCACAAAGCTCATATTAGACAGGGACCTACGGTTTAAAATGGATTCCAAACCATTACAAACATCCATGGCACCGTCGGGACTCGAACCCGAACGCCAGAGAGCTAGTCACTCGGCCATATTTAAAAACACACAGTGGTTGGCATCTCTGCAAATTAATAAATTTCTTCGCTAAAGCAATTATAATAAAGACTAAATATTTTTCCACAAATACTGATATTTTGAGGTGTGAAATTTAAATAAATTAATCATTTTTATTTTCTATGGTGAGCAATTTTGTTATGTATTTAATTTTTAGAATGATAGATACTAAACTTACTTTTGCTCAATTTATACAGACTCACTCCTGTGTACATGATAGTGGTGGCGTTTTTCACTACTCTAAACACATACACAAACAATGGTCCTCTATGGCCCGATTATGATGTGGATGCCAATTGTAAAGTTAGCTGGTGGTGGAACTTGCTTTATATTAACAATTTTCAAGATAGTGCAAAGCAGGTAAATATACTTTAGTTATATATATTTTATTTTAAAAATACAATTTCACTTTTTTTGTTAATATATAGCATTGTTGGAGTTTAATAATCTAATATTTAATGATCCTTGTTTTAATTTTTATCGAGGTAATATGCTGGAGTCTAATAATATAATATTAAATTATCCCTTTTTTTCGAGTCCTAAGGAAGAGGGGATGTATTTTCCTTTAAATATATCGACCCGCCCCCTTTTAATGGGAATGAGAATCTTTTGATGAGCAAAAACTTAAATTATTATGAACAAAACCAATAGTAGTTAATCTATTGATTAGTTAGGCTTTCCCAATTTTAAATTTAACCCTGAATTCATTTGCAACAATTCTCTGTAGTCGTTTTTTGTGTGAGTGTTTGAGTTATAAATTATTAAGTTCCTTTTTCTTCATTGGCGCAAAAGCCCATGGTGAGCAATGGCCTACTAACAGGTTTAGAGACGGAGATGTTCTCTTTTTATGGGTTAGAGTCATATGAGACCTTGCAACTCAGCTCTAGGCACAGTGATGTGGTGTGGTGTAGTAGTAGTCATATGAGACCGGAACCTAAGGTTTAAAGTTGATTCCGAATCACTGTAAACGGCCATATGACCCTCCGGACTCCAACCCGAAACCTGGGGCACCAAGCGCCATTCACTCAACCAACAGGCCTTTATTATTAAGCTGCTATATCAAATTCAATTTTTTTTGCCCGACTCGTGGCTCGATAGTAACAAGTGCCGTTGGTGAGCATGATGGCTGAGGTTCAGTCCGGTGACAGCTTTGCTGTAAACACTGCTTCAAAAAACGATTAGACACGATGGCGTTTGTGATGTTCAGCATCTTGCGTCGATAATCGGACTACCTGGTGGAGTTATCCGTGTTTTCTCCCATACGATACGCAAATGCCCTTAAAAGTCCTTACGGAAGGGGCACTGCCCTCCTTCTTCAGCGACACAAAACCAAGTCTGACTTCTACCTACGCGTGCTCTATAGCAACAAAAAAGTCCCCCCTTCCCTTCTTCCATGAGAACCCACGGGTTTCATGGACATGATTCAGATGCTACTATCTACCAAGTGGGATAAGAAAAAAAAAAAAAATTTTTTAATTTAGAGAGGATTTGTGATATGCAGTTTTGGCTAAAAGTATGAGGATTCCGCGGATACTTATTCAAATATTTTGGACTAATTTCAAAATATGTAAATTAAACATATTTTGCTTAAAGCATTAAAGTTTTTTTATCATTAACTATAGGAAATATTTAAAAAAAAAAGTGGTGACAATGACCATGGGTTTTATAGTAGCACCAACTTGATCACGTTAAATAATAATTTGTGGCCACTATTCCATTCATACCAATCCAAAAAACTTGGAAATAATTTTTAGGGAGATTGCTTGGACGTTAGAGAATTGATTTAACTTTTTAAAGACTTAATAAATACTTGGTTTAGTTAAAATTTTGGCACTCTGTCCAAAATGGCAACATTGTCATTGGAAAAGATCTCATCACTTTTGGATTCTGCCGTTTGACAGACGGCCTTGGCCCATCTTAGGGTTCTTTCGACATTGAATAAGTAAAAACCTCGCAAAAATAAAAGCGAGATAACGAAATATGCAGCTAAGGGCACAAATGTGGCAAACTTCAACGAATTCTCATTATGGTAACCTATTTCCTTAGCAACCGCCGACAACATGGCGGATAGAACTAACGTGCATTCTAGACAAGGGGTCTCCAAACTTTCCAGCCTGAGGGCCATACTGTTTACTCCAGTAAGTACCAAGGGCCAAAACCGTTTTAATTTTTCTGCCATTATCTATATAATTACATAAATCTCACTATTATTTTTTTACAAGTGGATATCCGTGGTTTCATTCGCGTTAATTTAGCTTTTCCGTTCCTGAGGGATTTTCAGGATAAAACTCAGATGTTTGATTCAGGATTTATACATTCCAAACATCGATATACACACATATGCGATACTCTCCAACATAACTACAGAGGGTAACCACGGGATGCTCACTAGTTTATAGTGTTAGTGGGATTCATTTCAATTAATTGTTATGTTTAAGTTAAATTTTCTGCGTATTATGCTTGTCATTAAGCTTTACCTAGCAAGTAAATAAAACCAAGTTATTATCATTCTGTGTTTTTTTATCCAACTTATTATAGCAACTTGTAAGCTATTCGCTGTCGCGGGCCGGATTGACAAAACTGGCGGGCCGTAGTTTGGAGACCCCTGTTCTAGACAATCCCATTAACAATATTAGAGATTTTATAAATTTTAGCATTTTAGATAATGGTTATTACACTATATTTATAAACATATAAATAAAATTCAATGTGTTTTATACTAATGAATCTTATTTTATTTTCTAGTGTATGGGTTGGGCCTGGTATTTGGCAAATGACATGCAATTTTATGTCATCAGTCCTTTATTCTTAATTTCATTATGGAGGTATTATTTTATTATTTTGCAAAACAAATTAATTTTTTTTTTACTGTCCTTAAAAATTAGAGTTGATCATTTTCTTATTTTTACAGGTGGCCAAAAGCTGGTTTTTCACTAATGGGACTTTTCTTCGCCATTTCTTTCACAGCAAATTTTGCAATCACTTATGAATACAACATGGATGCTACGCTTGAAAGCATCTTCGTAAAAGGAGCCAATATTCCAGCAGTCGTAAAAGCGTATGAAACTTCATAATTGGAAATATATATATATTTAATATTTATAGGTGTACTATCAGAACCCGGCTTACGTTGTGGTGCCACAAAAAAATGCATTGTAGAAAATTACATATCGCGAATATATTCTCCATGTTCCAATATATATGTGCATATTTATTTTCATCGATATCATTTGAATGCTATATAAGATGAAATGCTGCAGCACCATCTGGTGGTAAACAATAAAGTGGATAGCATGAACCTATTTTCCATACTCGAATACATATTATTACCAATTCTCATAGCAATTGGTTGAACGGTATAGAAGTTGATATACTACAGCACCATCTGGTAGCTACTTATAATAAAGGGGATAGCATAAGAACATTCTCCACATTTTCGGTGACAAACACATGAAAGAAGAATTATATCGATTTCAGCGCCATCTACCGGGTTCAGTTGTGAATCTAAACCCTCCAGGGAACCACTCAAACACACACAAAACATTTCATCAAAATCGGTCCAGCCGTTTAGGAGGAGTTCAGTGACAAACACACGTACAGAAGAATTATATTGATTGCAGCGTCACCTACTGGGTCCAATTGTGAACCTAAACCATCCAGGGATCTACTAAAACACACACAAAATTTCATTAAAATCGTCAAGCCGTTTAGAGGAGTTAAGTGACAAACACACGTACAGAAGAATTATATATATAAGGATTTATATGGGAGGTACGTGAGATTTTCAATGATGACTCTATATTCTAGTAATAAAATCTGATCTTTCCAGCACATGATTTGATTTGTTCTGTGTTGTAAGGGAAGCTTTGAAGTAAGGAATTTAGAAACTTTTTATTAAGTTAATAAGGAAATTGACTTTAAAACACAAAATGTCTGAAGTGTAAGGATTTAGTAACATTATACTCTAAAATTGGATTCAAACTGAGAACTAAATTTGCAGACTAAGAATATTAACTCTAAGAAACTTATTTTATCCAGTATTTCAATAAGAACTTACGTAAGAAATAAAAATGCAGTCAATGTTTAACAAAGTTATATATATCTATATAAATTTGGACATTTCTTTTTACTGAACTCTGTAATTTTTTAAAATTATTTTCATATTTTTTTTCCCTTATAAAATCGTTTAGAATTTTAGGATTTTTAAAATTTTTAAATTGCCGTTAAGTTTTTTATGCTTGCACATTAAATTGATATTCATTATCGTAAACTAAATATTGTCTTACAAAATTTGTTGATTTTCGAGAAATCTAGAGTTTTTTTTAAAAAATTATTCTGCCCTGACTAAAAAAAAAAAAATATATATATATATATATATATATATATATTACTTTTTTCAACATACCCATAATTTTATGGGTAAGCAATAAATCGACCCGATCGATTATATTTTATTATCTACTGCTCCACGATACAAAGGGCTCACTTTGAAAACAGGCGGAAACTCGGCTTGTTCAATCACTTTTAGAAAAAGAGAAAAACAATACTTCATGTCGACTCGTGGCAGAACTCTCTTCTCCTAAAACATTCCTTTAAGAAAATTCGTGGAGGGTGGGGGGTTTAGCTTTCCTGACTTCTCATTGGAATAGATATTTTCTCAGCCCATGGTCTATCACCAATCACGATAGAAAAATTCATGGTGTAAGTCCATATTCCATCTGTAATTGTTTAGACCTGTGATGGTCGCACAGACAATCGCTAATTTCATGAGTTCTCGTTATCCATGACACTGAATATCTGCTATAAGATTTGAGTTTCTGGTTATTCTCATTAATAAAAAACAAAATTGCATGCAATATAATTGTTCACAACACTGCTTATGTGCTGTCAAATTAGAGTAACAGGTTGTTATTATGTACTTGTTAAAGAATATACATTCCTCTCTCCTGGAAACGAAATACTACAATTTTTCCCGTGGAAAAATGCTACAACATAACTGGACAGCACCTCAGCATACTCAACCTACTGTTTTTAACTGTTTCTCTTTTTGTTTTACTGACAATGTCTTTAATGGTTGTTTTTTCATTCTTTACTGAATTGGGTTGCTCATCGACTAATGACCAAGTGGTCGGAGACGAGCATAGGATTAAAAAAAAAATTTGGAATATAGCTTTTCTACTATTAATTTTTTTTTAAGTGTGATGAATACTAATTTTTTAATTAACTAGTAGTGTAAATTAGTAGTTAAACTTCTGAAATTTAAAATTTTTTGTATTTAATTATCACTAGTTTTGTTGCTCTTATTTCAGATGGCAAGATTACATGGATATAATTTATACCAAGCCTTATACAAGGTTAAGTCCATATTTAGTAGGAATTTTGCTGGCATATTATCTGTACAAAAGAAAGACAATTACAGAAGGCATATGGACTACACCATGAATTGTTCTATCGTGATTGGTGATAGACCATGAGCTGAGAAAATATCTATTCAATGAGAAGTCAGGAAAGCTAAACTTCTGAAATTTAAAATTTTTTGTATTTAATTTATCACTAGTTTTGTTGCTCTTATTTCAGATGGCAAGATCACATGGATTTAATTTATACCAAGCCTTATACCAGGTTAAGTCCATATTTAGTAGGAATTTTGCTGGCATATTATCTGTACAAAAGAAAGCAAAACAACTCACCTAAACTTAATCTGGTATGTTTTTTAGAATTTATTTTGCGAATTTTTTTTTCTCATTTTGATTTAACAACTTAATTTAAATTCATTATTCATATGATCTGTGTGTGTAAAAAAATGATGTAAATTTTTTTTCAAGAATTTAAAAATAGTCTACATTTAGATTTAGATTTTGTGTGATTTTTTTCCCCCTCATTGTGGTAAATTTAAGCTTTTTCCCACCTCCATCTTTGTTTTAATTGTAAAGAACGGAAAAGCAAAACCGAATATTGAAATTTTATAATTATGATAATCGAAATTCTGAGTTTCTTATTTTCATAGTTTACACATACGTCTATTTCTCTCATCGAGGTAACATTAAGCTATTTTTTTCATGTTTGTTTCAATTGTAAAGTATTGAAAAGAAAAACTGAATATTGAAATTTCGTATGTATGACAAGTGAAATTCTGAGTTTCATATTCTCATAGTTTATACATAGGTCTATTTCTCTCATTGAGGTAACTTCTATTTTTTTCAGTTTTATTTCAATTGTAAAGTGTTCAAACCAAAACTGAATATTGAAATTTCATATTTGTAGCAAGTGAAATTCATATTCTCATAAATTGTACATAGGTTTATTTCTGTCAATGAGGTAAATTTAAGCCATTTTTCACCTTTATCTCAATTGTAAAGTGTTAAAACTAAAACTGAATATTGAAATTTCATTTTATGGCAAGTGAAATTCTGAGTTTAATATTCTCATAGTTAATACATATGTCTGCTTTTTATAAATTTTATGTGTTTTCTTTTCTTTTTTCATAATAGAATTTATGAAAGTGTAAACTGAAACATTTTTTTTCTTCCATAATTAAATAACAGTTTACTTTGTCATTTTATCAAATTACATAAAAAGTATAAGACATTTATAGTAATGATAATTTTTCTTTTATTGCAATGCATCTTTCAAACATTATTTTAAGAATTAAACGACTTTAAAATATTTTTTATTCACCGTGGATCATTCATAGCAAAAATTTTCTTTTTCACTTTAAATCAAATTTTACTATTCATGCAAATGACCCGAGTAAATTTCAATCTCGAAAGTTTTAAATATATTTTTTTTTTTTTTTAAAAACTTACTTTTTAACAATTTATAAATTTTGTTATATATATTAAATAATATACTACTGGCCATAAAAATTGCTACACCAGAAAGAAATGCATACATCAAAATGATATTTATTGCACAAATATATTATACTGGAAATAATAAGTGATTAAATCTTCAAGAAATTTGGGTGCATAGATACTGAGAAATCAGTACCCAGAACAACCACCTCTGGCAGTAATAACAGCACTTATACGCCTGGGCATTGAGTTAAACAGAGATTGTATGGCATGTACAGGTACAGATGCCCATGCAGCTTCAACACGAAGCCACAGCTCCTCAACCGTAGTGACTGGCGTATGGTGACGAGCCAGTCGCTCTGCAACCATGGACCAAATGTTTTTTATTGGCGAGAGATCCGGCGAATGTGCAGGCCAGGGCAACAGCCGAACATTTTTCGTACCAGCTGCAGTCATGGTCTCCGAGATGAGAGTCCATGCTGCTGCAAACGTCTTCAAACTGTTCGTGCAGACACTTGTTGTCTTGCAAACGACCCCAATTCTTGACTTATGGCTAGTGACATGGCTGCACGATCCATTAAGTCCATGCGGGTAACATACCTGGCTTCTCGGCTGCTAGTGATAGGGGGCCATTGAGATCCAGCACGGCGTTCCGTAACCCATCGATTCCACATTCTGCTAATAGTCATTGGATCTCGACCGACGCGATCAGCAATACTGCGATACGATAAACCGCAATCCCGGTACGCTACAATTCGACCTTTATCAAAGTCAGAAACGTGCTGGTACGCATTTCTGCTTTTTTACACGAGACAACACAACTTTTCACCAGCCAACAACGTTCAAATGCAATTTGTGTATGAGAAATCGGCTGAACATTTTACTCATTTAAACACATTGTAAGTGAAGCTATCGGCGCCTGCTTTGTCTGAATGAGCTAAAAGCTAATCATTCGCATATCACAGCACCTTCTTCCTGTCGTTTAAATTTCACGTCTGTAGCATGTCGCTTTTTTGGTGTAGCAATTTTAATGGCCAGTGGTGTACATTGCTCAATCATGCTAACGATTTAATCATATTGTATTAATTCAATTTTATATTTTTCTTTTTCTTTCAGATAATATTATCAGTTGGATGGATAGTTGCCTCTAGTGTTTCACTGGCCTGTGTCTTTGGTTTATATAATCATGAACTGACTCTCGTCGGAGCTTGCTTTTACAATAGTTTAAATCGCATTTGCTACGCTTTTGGGTTAGCATGGGTTATTTTTGTATGCGTCACTGGCCAAGGAGGTAAGCTTCAGATTTAATTAATTTTCGCTAATTTTCAATTTTTTTTTTGTAACGTTAAATAATTTAAAAACTTCGCTTTATTTATTTAAGCTGAATTCTTATCATTAAAACCTTTAATTTATTTTTTATCTGAACATAATTTTTTTTTTTTTGTATTTTTAAAAACAAGAAGAGATTTAAAACCAACTTAATATTTTAAAATAACTAATTTTTCTTATTATGGGGTTTTATTAAGTGTATCCTTTTTCGAGCGAAAGTAAGGTTTAGATTTAATTAATTTTTGTTTATCTTACATTCTTTATGGTATTGTATAGTTTGAGTAACTGTAAAAACATTGCCGTATTTTTAAAAACTGAATTTCTCTTTATTAAAACCCTTATTACGCATACAATTTTGGATATTGTTTTCAAGAGCATTTTCGTTCCCTTGGTGAATTTCTTTGTACACTTGTTCTTGGTAATTTTTTTAAAATTTTTTTCACATGCTATTTTTATTGGGTTATTTAAATTTTTTTTCACGAACTATTCTGATTGGTTTATTTAAATTTCTTTCACATAATATTTAATTATGTTTACACGTTTACAAGTGTTTTATATGTTTATTAAGCATGTTTATTTAATTTTCTTTTTATACATAATATTTTGAATTTCAAACCAAATGTGTTTCAAGGAAGTAAGGTGTACATATAATTAATAGTTAATAGTTAATTCCTCAATTTTTTTGTAATGTTAAATAATTTAAACAATTTAAAGACTTTCATTTTATTTATTTAAACTGAATTCTTATCTTTATGAGAATTTTTTTTCCGCCCTTGAAAGTTGCAACTGTAAGTTATAAGGGAATCATAAATAGATATTACTTTATTTATTTCTTTATGTGCTTATAAAGGTGATGGAGAAGAACTATGCAAATTCCCATGTATTATATGATAATTAAATATTACAAATAATAATTTAAAAAAAAAAATTGATGATATCTGAACCATTATATGTGTTGTTTAAAATATGTTAATTTTTTATTGACATTTTTTTCTGTGTAAGTTTCATAAATTTTAATTTTTAAAATTGTTAGATTATACAATGCAGTTTTTACTTTAAATAGATTTTTTAGAAATTTTACTTGAAATCTTAATATATTGTCAAAAACGATGATTCTTATATTATGAAAAGGAAAATTTTATGTACCTTAGAAAAACAAGAATAAACATTAGAACAAGTATAAGTATTATCGAAGAATAAGTATTATCGACAAAAAAAAAAGGGGGAGGGGGAGAATAAACCGTCAAAATGTTGACTTTTATAAATTTATTTATATTATTTATGTATAGTTTCTACTGTATAAAACAAAAATGAATGTAATATTAACATATTCCATGAACAATTTTTAATTTGTTATTTACTTGAATATATTTCAATTCATTTTTAATTTAAAAAGGAATTTATTGTTTAAATAATTATCCCTTTATAAATAGGGAATACATACATATATATTATAATATATATATATATAATATATATATATTTTTCCAATGCGGCTGGCAAACAGACATGGACGTCTTGGACGCCTTAAGGCAAGCGCTGCACAGACGTTATTCACTTTGCGTTACCCAGGGGGCGCGGTGACTTGAAGATAAACCACGGACGCGGAGTAACAATGCCCTTGCAACGCTCTACGACCCTATTAGACCGGGACCTACAGTTTAAAGTGGATTCCGAACCACGACACACATCCATGGCACCGCCGGGAGTCGAACCCGAAACCTGTGGTACAGAGCGCCAGAGCGCTAGCCACTCGGCCATTCAGGCCCAATATATAATATATAATATAATATATATATATAATATATATTATATATAATATATATATATATATTATATATATACACTGAAGTGACAAAAGTCATGGGATAGCCATATGCAAATTTTCAGATGGCAGTAGCATCGCGTAGAACAGGTATAAATGCGCAGTGCTTTCGCAGAGCTTTCATTTCTGTTCAAGTTGTTCATGTGAAGAGGTTTTGACGTGATGATGACCGCACGACGGGAATTAACAGACTTTGAACGCGGAATGTTAGTTGGAGCTAGACGCATGGGTCATGCCATCGTTCGTTAGGGAATTCAACATTCCCAGATCCACTGTGTCAAGAGTGTGCCGAGAGTATGAAATTTCAGGCATAACATCCCACCATGGACAGCGCAGTGGTCGACTGCATGAACTTAACGACCGAGACCGGCGACGTCTGCAAAGAGTCGTAAATTCTAACAGACAAGCAACACTGCGTCAAATAACCGCAGAAATCAATGTGGGACGTACAAGGGACTTGTCTGTTAGAACTGTGCGGAGAAATTTGGCTTTCTTGGGCTATTCCAGCAGAAGACCGACTCGAGTGCCTTTACTGACAGAACGACATCGCTTGCAGCGACTCTCGTAGGCACGTGAGCATATCGGTTGGTCTCTAGATAAATGGAAAACCGTGGCCTGGTCCGATGAGTCATGATTTCAGTTGGTAAGAGCTGATGGTAGGGTTTGAGTGTGGCGCAGACCCCACGAAGCCATGGACCCAAACTGTCAGCAAGGGACTGTTCAAGCTGGTGGTGGCTCCGTAATGGTGTGGGCTGTTTTTTCATGGAATGGACTTGGTCCTCTGGTGCGACTGGACCGAACATTGACTGGAAATGCTTATGTTCAGCTACTTGGAGATCACTGCAGCCATTCATGGACTTCATGTACCCAAACAACGATGGGATTTTTATGGATGACAATGCGCCATGTCAGCGGGCCACAACTGTTCGCGATTGGTTTGAAGAACATTCTGGACAATTCCAACGAATGATCTGGCCACCTTGATCGCCCAACATGAATCCCATCGAGCATTTATGGGACATCATCGAGAGGTCTGTTCGTGCCCAAAATCCTGCACCATCAACGCTTTCACAATTATGGACGTCTATCGAGACAGCATGGCTCAATATTCCTGCAGAAGACTTCCAACGACTTGTTGAGTCCATGCCACGTCGAGTTGCTGCACTTCGCCGGGCGAAAGGAGGGCCGACACGATATTAAGAGGTATCCATGACTTTTGTCACTTCAGTGTATATATATATATATATATATATATATATAGAGAGAGAGAGAGAGAGAGAGAGAGAGAGAGAGAGAGAGAGAGAGAGATAAATTATAGTGTTGTCGGTAGTGCAGCTGGAATGTATTTGGGTGTGTGTGGTTGGGTTGAGACACAGGTGTGAGAATTCACAGCTTTATTTACACACACACAATTAGAGACATACAATATTTAACGCATTTAAAACAGATAATTCTAGATTCGTGGAAGGATTCCACTTTTCCAATCCCAAACTAAAGATACTTTGTTCAATTTGGAATTGAAAATATACTTCCTCTCCATGTGAGAGTGTGTAGGCCAACAAATGCTCACAATTGTGCTATATGTATTTCCTTTCGGGATGAGAGACTGCAAACTAAACGTTTCTCAACAGAAGCTCTTGATTGCGCTGTACTAAACGTTTTCAGCGGCAGCGCCGGTTGCGCTGTACTACCTCTCCGATGAAAGTCTCGAGGCCAACTGATTATTTCTCCTGAACGCCACGGAGGGTGCTCTTGCAGTGCGTAGGAGGAAGCATGGTTATAATATTAAAAACCTAAAAGTAAGGTAGTTAAAACATGACTATTTTGGAATTGAAATAAAAACTTTTATAGTAATTTGAATTTTTATTAATACATTTCTTGAGTATACATATAAGAAAATTCGAAATTTTATAGTTCTTAATATGGAAATATGAATTTTTGTAAATAATTATTCAGGATTTTTTTTTTTTTTTTTTTTTTTTTTTGCTATTTTCAACTTCATAATTGATATGACAGAGAACTGGAAAGATTAAAATTCTTAAAAGTAAGGTTCTACAAAAATAAAGATATTACTATTTGGCCACTGGCGTTCTTCTACGAATACAAAACTGAGATTTTTGTTTTTTGTATGCTGGTAATGCTATATTTTATATGCTATATTTCCTTAATGATTTACGATTATATTTAGACTTCTATTTCTCAGGTGTTGTTAACAATATTCTGTCATGGGAGGTTTGGATTCCTCTGAGCCGTCTGACGTATTGTGCCTATCTTGTTCATCCATTGGTTTTAGAATATGAGTTTTTTTCTATGAGAAGATTGCTTGAATTTTCACACATAACTATGGTTTGTATACCATTACATTTTAGCAATTTTTTATTTATTTACTTAAAACAAACTAATTTTAACCATTATTTTGTGCTCTTTATAGATATTTTTTAAAGAGATTTCAAATTAATTTTCCTCATATTCTATTTGTTTCTTTAAATTTTGAATTCGTAATACTTATTTTGATTTTTTTTTTATACTAGTGGGGAAAATAAATAATACGTTTATAAATATATTTAAAATTTTAATAAAGATAAGCTAGTTTTTAATGTTAATCAAGGGAAAAATATTTTTATGCGAAGTTTTGCATATTATAATTATAAAATTAAATGTTTTTGTTGTCGTATCCCTCATGGAAGGAAAGTAGGAGGGGGGGGAGGGAGCAGCTTCTGTTATGATGGAGCCCCGTAGGTAGAAGTCTAAGTTCTGCTCCGTGTCGCTGAAGAAGGAGGGCAGTGCCTTCGGGGAGGACTTAGGGGGATCTACTCTGCATTTGAGTATCGTATGAGAGAAAATTCGAAAAACTCCCACCAGGTAGTCCGACTAAGGAGATAAGATGCTGAACATAACAAATGCCATCGAGCCTTCTCGTTTTTCCAAACAGTGCTTGCAACAAAACCGCCAATGGATTGAACCTTCCCCTAATGTTCACCAGAGGCGCGTTACCACGAGTCAGGCTATAAAATTAAATATTTTAGAAAAAAAATATACTCCTTTATAATTTAAAAATTAATATTAAATCTAAAATTAATATTAATTTAACAATATTAATATTAATATAATTAATATTTTAGAAAAAAATTAGGCTCTTTTAATAACTTACAAATTAATATTTTTTAAGACATAACAATGCCTCATAGATATTTCTTGTTGTACTGACATAATCAGAACATATTATTCAATATTGTAAATTATTTCTGATTAATTATTTATTAAATTTTCATGTGGTATTCTTCTTTACAGATCCTATATTTTCTTGGCTTACTTTTTATGTCCTATGTTGTTGCTCTGGTAACATCTTTGCTGTTCGAATCTCCTGTGATAAGATTAGAAAGACTACTTAGAGATAAATTTAAATCTTAATGAATAATATAATGTTTCAGTGTATGTGATATTTTATTCATTATGAAATTTAAGTGAAGACTAATTTATATTGTTATTGAGCTATATTTTCAGAAATTATTTATATAAATTGTTTTTTTATTTAAGCAAAAGTTTTTAAAACTGTTTAATTAAATCCAATTGTTCGTTTTTATTTTAAAATTACTTCCTTATATATATTTATAACATACCTGTTTATGTTATATAAATTATGTATTAGTTTTATTTAATATTGTTTCAGTATATGTGATATTTTATTTATTATAAATTTTAAAAGAGGACTAATCTATATTGCCAAATTTTTAGAAACTATTTATTTCAGTTGTTTTTTATTTTAGTTAAAATCTTTTAAACTATTTAATTAAATCTGAATGTTTTGATTTTTATTTTAAAACTTTTATTTCCTTGGCTATATTTATAACATATATGTTTATGCTATAACAACTATATGTTAGTTTTTATGTATTAGTTTTAAAAATGTATTGTTAATTTATTAAAATTGTACGTCTTTTTATATAATAATTGTTTATCTTGTTATATTTTACACTATTTTCCAATCATGTTATTAAAGTGTTTATTTATTTTTTTACCGAAATGTAAATATTTGACAAATATTTATAAAATCCTTGCTGATTAATAACTTTATAAAATTTATCACATATTATTATCAGTTTTGAATATTTGTTTAAAACATTATCTCTCTATGTTAAATGAATGAAGTAAAATTATCTCTGTTTTATTATTAAAATAGAGTTATTCATTAAAAAAAATTTAAAAATTTTTATCAAGATATTGTTATATACATTGTTGAAATGTAGATATGTATTAATTAATATTATATAACTATGCCATTAAATATTATATGTTTACTTACTTAATGACTGTATAAATTCTTTTAGTAAAACATTTAAATAGCAAGATTTTTTTTTTTATTCCACATATTTATTCTATTTAATGTTTAATTATAAACATAAATTGCATACTGCTATTATTTATTGATTAAATTATATAATTTTTCTAATTGATGAAAAAAAAATTTTCTTACACGATTCATTTATGTTTAACCAATGAAGAATATATATATTTTCTTAAAAGTCTTACTAAAATATAGTTATAGATTATAAAATATAACAAATTTTATCAAGATATTGTTATATACACTATTGAAATCCGGATATATGTATTAATTAATATTATATAATTATGGCATTAAATATTATATGTTTGCTCAATGACTGTAGAAATTTATTTAGTAAAACATTTAAATTGTAAGTTTCGTTTTTGCTACACATAATTATGCAATTTAATATTTAATTATAAACATAAATTGCATACTACTATTATTTATTGATTAATTCATATAATTTTTATAATTGATATAAAAAATTTTCTTAGAAATCACTAAAAATTTAAAAAAAATTTCAATTTATCGTTTAAAATACCTATGTCTGATCTAATTATTATTTAAAACATCAAAACTGATATGATCAATGCAAAGATATATGTTTTATGCATTTCACTTTTTTATTTCATATTTTATAATTTAAAAAATCCTATTTTAGAAGTGTTGAGTTATTTTTTTTTAGAAATATTGAGTACAATTATTATTAACGTATGTAAAATTATTGTATTTGTTAAATGCTCATTATTTTCAATATTAATATTTATTTCATTGATTTATGAATTATTTAAATTACTAATATTGATGGCGTAAACATATTAATTTAACGAAAAATAAGTGTTAAAAAAAGTTTAATTTTTTACTTAAAACATTTTTGTTTTGCATGCTAGGCTCTGTAAGTAGAATACTTATAAATGTGAAACTTATTGATAAGTAATGTATAAGATCAGAAATAAATTTTAATATTAGTATATTATAAATAAAGCTATTAAAAAAATGAAAAGTTGTATGTTAACATAAATTTTATCATGGATTTAAATTGGGAATCGTATTGAATATAATGTGTTTCAATTTTGCTATTGACATTCTATATTTATTATTATTGAAAAAAAAAAAAGACTTTGATGTATTATAAAAGTATTTAAAATAAAAAATTATTATTTATTTATTTAATATATTACTATTGTATGTGCAAAAATTGATAAATTAACAATTTTTCTACATTTAAATAAAATCAATTACTTGATACTTCAATCTTTAAAAATATTGGCAGGAGTTTAAGGTTATATATGTATGATATTTTTGCTTACAATAAATTATATTTTAACACTGAAAGTGATTTTTACCTGTCTACGAGTACATATATTTTCTTTGTTGGCTTTTTATTTGAAAGTATTGATGCTTCCATATTGGCTAGCTTAGTTACTTTAAATTGTGGTGTAATATTCTTAGTAATTGTGGTACATAGATACTCTCATTGAAATATTGCAGGAAGGACAATCTAAATTCAAGTTTGAAGAAAGTTGGGTCCTTGAAAGTCAAATACTCTACATGACTTTCAAGTACCCAACTTTCTTCAAGTATCTGATTTTGAATGGAATTATCAGTTTACTAACTCCACTAACTACAGGTGTAGAGTGGCCGCCAATCAGAAGCCTACTCTTATGCCCCATGTACAGAAAGTATTTATATATACCAGTACTTTATAGTCCATCCACCGATTGCGTGGAAAGGTAACATCCGGTTTAAAAGCGGAAATGGACGAATCGATTACTTGTGAAGGATATTATGCACATTTGCGAGTTGCAAAACAATTTGGAAAGAAAAATATTATAGTTTAATAATTAATTAAAATTAAAAAAATATAAGTTAATAAAAAATTATAGTTTTTATTTGACAGTTATTATGGAATTTTTTCTTTTGATATTGTGCTATTTAAAAATTTAAAGTAATTTTTATTGTTATTAAAATCCTTCTCTTCCATTTGAATGATTTGGCCACTTGTTAATTTGTCATACAGTCAGTGCTCTAGCTATGCTGACTTTTTAAATTCAAAGAAATAACATCATAATATTAAATTGATAGCTAACTTCTATATGGATTTCAGCAGAAGAATATAAAAAGCATACATTTAAAAACAACCGCTTGTGCTAGCGCAAAACATATGATAACGATTAAAAATAAGAAAATTAAACGCAAGCGATAACGGTACAATTAACGAAGTATCAAAATGGCGCCCGGCACGAAAGGAGATGTGACATCATTTTAAATTTATAGTTTTTATTTAATAGTGGAAATGACTGGCTCCATCTGGTGGCAATCCAATAAGGCTTTTATTTAATTAAAAAATAAATAACTTTTCTAAACACCAGATAGAAAAATAATAGAAATACATTTTTTTTTATAAATTTAAATGCTATAATTTGTAAATTTCAGGAATTACAGATAGGCTAACAAATCTTTTTGCTTATGCATAAATACTCTTATTGAAATATTACAGAAATGGCAATCCAAATTCAACTTTTTGCAAACTATATTTAGCTCTTTGCATTTTATATTCTCAATTCTGAAAATTAGCTTTTTATTTATTTGCAAGTCAGCATAAAAATGCTCATAAAAACATATATATAGGTCTTAATGCGTAACTATGTCTATATCAGTAGTCATGTACTGGTATGGGTATGGATCTATGTATAGAAATGCATTGTACTATGCATAAATTTCTATTTCAGTGAGCACATATGAATCGTTTCTTGTGTGTACTTTTTGAATGTAATACATGTATGTAAGTGCATGCTTGTATGCATATATGTCCGTATGAGGGGTTTGTATGTGCAGTAGGCGTTGTTTTATCAGGCAAGTTCGGGACAACAACCATGCCGATTGTAGAGTGTCAATATTGTTTCAAAGGTGATATCAAAGATAAAAAACTCTAGATAAAAATTTAAATGATTAAAACATGTATTTAAATTTAATGTGTATGTATAATGTTTTGGCTCTTGAGTGTATATTTAATGTGTAAGCGCATTCTGCACCTGCGTAGATGGTGTAAATATCCAGCAGAGGGTTTTTGTCATTCTAACAATTACAAATTCAAAATTCATACAAAATTCATTATTGTACAATGGATACAGTACAATAATAGTTCAAAAAAAGTTGTGACAAGCTATTATATGACAAGAAAAAAATACTTATAAGCACTACTGTTTAAAAAGTATCTGATATAGAGTTGCTTTTGTGATTCGGATCTATTATCCTACGCAAGCAGGCATATGCTACTGTGCCCAAAAAGTAAGATTTAATAACCAATTATTTTTTTTTTTTCAAAAACTCTTTATTTATTCTTCCATATTTATTTCATTTCCTTAATTGCCTGTAATTCCCTCCGGGCACAATGCACTTATGCCAACTTTTATCCAATCCTCAATGCTTACTATAAAGTCATTGGCCGGGATGGTCTCGATTCACGTTGAATCTCTTCAATCGACTCAAAACGGTGTCCCCGGAGTGGCTTTTTTTATTTTATGGAATACGGTGATTGTGGAACGATATGGGTTTTATTTTTGGCGAAAAAGTCACGAAGAATCAATGCAGTGTGAGCTGGCGCATTCAAGTTTTCGGTACCAATAGAGTTTTGACGCGTTTCAGGCCCAAAATGGAATTCACCGATTCTTTTGAAATTCCAACATCATCAGCAAGGTCTGTAATTGTAAATTGACGATTTGCAAGCACCAAATCTTTTTATTTTTATATGTTTATAATGTTTTATAACTCGTCGGTTGAGGTTGACGGTCGACCAGAGGCTCTTCGTCTTCAACGCGTTCTCTGCCTTCTTTGAACTGTTTATACCACTTCTAAACATTTATTTCCAATATAGAAATGCTCACCGAATGCCTTCTGCAACATTCTAAGATTTAACAAACAAAATTTAATGCAACTTCTTTGCTCAATTAATTCAGGCATTTCAAAATCGCCGGAATCAGTTTTAGTGTTTTACAAAACCAAGCGTAACTCAAGCACTAATGTTTATTTTGATGTCAAATTTCACACAGATGTCAAGGACAGTGCCAGCAACTTTTAAAAAAAAAGAAGAAATTGAGATTACCTAAGCTCCGGCAATTTTAAACTGAAAATTGGTCTTATTTTTTGGACAGTTAAAAAGATCTAAGGGAGAAACTTTCACATAAATACACTGTATACATTCAAAAGCACTATGCACTTCTAGATAAAGAAAAATTAAAGATAATTTTACACCACACATTTAATCTATTTTCAAGTACATGTATCTTTTACGATACCAATTCTTTTGTTAACCTGGATAGCTGATTGCGATATCTAATATTATGTTTTTAAATGTGTAATTGTAAATAATGTGTATTGAAGGTAATGTAAAACGAATGGTCTTTTAAAATTCACCTAGACACAATTTTATACACCGACATATCACCTCACTTAAATATATACATATATGAGACATTTTTAAACATACATGTGCATTGCTGCTCCTATACATACATATATACATAATCATAAATATGATTGCAACTATGAATTTACAGGTGCGAATACATATACGCACTCATATAAAAATAAAAACCTAATTTTTAGGCGGTTGAATTTGATTAAAGGAAATTTTAATTTGTAACCGTGCTTCCTCTTACACAATGGCAAAAACGCCCCCTGTGGCATTCAAGAGAAATGGTCAATCGGCCTAGAGACTCTCATCCGAGAGGAAATACAGAGCAACCTGCACTTCCGTTGAGAAACATCTATTTTATAGTCTCTCATCCCTAGAGTAAATGTATTTAGCCCATCTCAGAGCATTAGTTGGCCTTCAGACACTCACCCGGAGAGAAAGTTATTTCGAGCATCAGGCGCGTAACCAGTTTCGGGCTTTCGGCTTAGAAGTGGAGTCCTTCCCCAAATCTATAATTATCTGTCTTTAAATGTGTTAAATATTGTATGTTTGTAATTGTATGTGTGTCGTATTTGTGTGCGGGAAAATGAAGTTGGGAGTTCTCAACCTGTGCCACAACTATCTCAATCCAATCACAACCAGTTAAAAAGTGGTTGTCCAAACTGTGCATTATATATTTAGAAAATAGAATGCTAACACTGTATTCATTTGGAGCGAAGCTGTAAGTTGAAGAGCAAAAAGTGCAAATATAATATAGTAAAATAACTTGATGAAGATTTTCACCGAGAATTACACATATAGTTTTAATTGTTTATTTGAAATTTAATGTAGAAATTATTTTATGAGGTGATTGTAATATTAAAGTATGAAATATTAAATTCCGATACTTTTTCCTACTTTACAAATTAAGTAAAAATATTGTGACAAGTTATGATAATTAGGTGTAGTTAATTTATACTAATTGAGCTTTCTCGTGAAATAACTTTCACGTATTTTGTGTGACAACAACATTTGAGGGTGGGTAGGAGGTGAAATTATGCTGCATTTGAAATGGGATGTTTTTCTTATAATCATTTATTTGTTCTCTGTTCATTTGCTGCTATATCATCTGCTGCTTTTCTAGTTATGCGGTAGTGCTATAATTGCAAAATGCATTATTTAAACAATATTCAATTTTAAATCATATTTGGTAATATATTGATTGTTATCATCTATTTGTTGTTATTTTATCCTTACACATTAGCGTACATGAAACCCATCTATCAAATCTATTGTCTTTCCTTGCAATCTACGAATTGCATATCGTGATTGTTTAACGTAATCTAGAAGGTCACAGAGTGATAACGGCATTATTAAATGTCATTCTTTTATGACACAGCTAAGCATATGATTGTTCCATATCATTGTACTTTTAAAATTAAGAAGCTTCGCATTCTATCCATCTGTGAAAATAAATTTAAAAATGAATTTGAAGATTTATACTTTATTTATTCTTTTTATATTAATTATTAATTTTTGTTGTGTTTTTAGTCAAAATGTTGAAAGCAAAAATTCACACAAACAGTTTGATTTAACGCAAATAGTTGAGAATTTTGCAAATCATGTTGACAGATCCAGAAAATTAAAATCAATCCCCGATGAGGATAAAGAGCATTTGAAAGATTTTATCCACAATTTTGACAAGTCCATCATTCCAATGTTACTTGATTTGCTGATGGAAACAGCCTCTCATAAATGTTATAATGATGCTATATATACTTACGAAAATCTCAAATCATTTAATTGGGCAACTAAAAGTAAGTATAATCATGTATTTATTTATTGTTTCGTTGTTTAAATTTATGATTAGTATAAGTATTTTATTCAAATAAACTATTTTTTCTCTATTCTATAAACTATTTTTATAAATAAACCTAATCGTACTAATCCTTACATAATTTTTAATATAAAGAATATAAGTGATAAGTATTTGGAGGACATAATATTATTGAAAAAATTATATTGTACAATTATTTCAATAATATTTTATATGTTTTAAAATATTTATTAAATTTAAAACATTATATATGTATAAAAATATTTAAAAAATATAAATAAATATATATCTATATTTATTACAATAATTATTATCTTTTTATAAATATTTATATGCAGCATTAAGATTATTAAATATTATATACATAAATAAATATAATATTTTAATAATTTTAATATATATAAAAAATTTTATTGGTTATTTACTAGTTTCAATATAATATGCGTTACATTTAACTTTTTTTTTTATTTAATGATAATTAATTGCTGAAACGTGATGATCAGTAATTATTTCATCCCAATGAGAAACAATTATATACGTTTTTAACAAACCAATTGGTTAAAAAAGTATGATTAATAGAATTTTATTTTTAAAGGAAGTTTCAAAAAAATATTCAGTTTTTATAGGTATAATATCAATATTAAAAATCTTTAGATTAACAGTGAAGAAAATATATATTTTTTGTATCATATAAAAATATATATTTATATACACTCAAGAGGCAAAACATTATTACCACCTGTCAACTTTCACTTACTTCTGTGTGTGTTGGAATCACACACAGAAGTCAATGAAAAGAATGATTCTTCAGATTCTCCAGCAGCAGTTAAATACCACTTCCACCTGATCACGTGCCTTCCACGTCATCCAGGCGAGTTAATTGCAGAATGTAGGGGTGGTCATAATGTTTTGGCTCTTGAGTGTATATTTGTTTGTATAGGTATATAATTATAAATGAGCTTAATCGTATTAATACTTTCATTGTTTTTAATATAAAGGATATAAGTGATAAGGATCTGGAGAATATAATACTATTGAATAAATACTATTGCATAACTATTTTTATTTAATTTGAATTTCAAAGAATTTTAAATAAAAAAATAAGATATTTTAAATATTTTTTTGTTTGTTATACACTATTTAATTTATATAGAATTAACTTCCTTTTTTATTTTATGAGAATTAATTGCTGAAATGTGATAATCAGTAATTATTTCATCCAAATCAGACACAATTATAATAGTTGGTTAAAAAACTATGATTAACAAAAAAAAAAATTTTTTTTTTTAAGAATGTTTTAAAAGTTATTCAGTTTGTATAGATATAATATCAATATTAAAATATTTAGATTAATAGTGAAGGAAATATGTATTTTTATATCATATATACCATTATATTATATAGTATATATTACAATTCGTTTTCATTTGACGATAATTAATTGCTGAAATGTGATAATCAATAATTATTTCATTCAAATGTGACATAGTTATGTCAATTGGTTAAAAAAAAGTATGATCAGCAGAAACTTTTTTTCATTAAAGGAAGTTTAAAAAATTATTCAGTTTGTATAGACATAATATTAATAATAAAAATCTTTAAATTAATAGTGAAGGAAATATATACTTTTATACCATATATACTTTTATATCATATAGTATGCGTTACAATTAATTTTCGTTTTCATTTGATGATAATTAATTGCTAAAATGCGATAATCAATAATTATTTCACCCAAATGTGACACAATTATATCAATTGTTTAAAAATTATGCTTAGCAAAATTTTTTTTTTATTTGAAGAAAGTTTCAAAATTATTCAGTTTGTATATTTAAAATATTAATATTAAAAGTCTTTGCATTAATAGTGAAGGACATATATATTTTCATAACATATATACTATTACTGATAATATTTGAATAATGTTTATTTTTATTGAATCTAATTTTTCAATATCATACAGATATTTAAATTTGAATATTTTTAATAAGTAAAATTTATGATTTGTTAACTTTAATTTGCTTGCACATATTGAATTTTGGCTAAATCGCAGAATAGGGGCCGCGGGGTTTTTGGCGTCAAAAACTGTTTTCGCCAAAGTGGGCCAAGAAAAGGGTTGCACTTGTAAGTGAAGTGAATTGCAAACAGTACAAGAAATCTGGGTTACCCACATTTGGTGACTTATCTCTCAGATGCCCTCCACAAAAATGTCGCCAAATCTCAACGGCCCCAATTTTTGCGATTTGGGCTGAATTTTTCGTATTATATTTCAGCGGCAACTAGATGTTACTGCTAAACAGTATTTTTTTAATTATTGATTTAGATAGCATTTTTAAAAAATAATTTTCATTAACTTTTAATAATTTTGCTAAAATGCTTTTTTATTATATATATTTCAACATTTTTTTTTCTTTTATATATTTCGAATAAGTGCTTGATTCATATGGAAAACCTGGAAGTGGAATTTTACTTGGGAATCTAAATTGGGTTGGAGAATATGATGAATGTATTAATGCTTATGCACCTCAGAAAGAGAACACAAGTATAGGAGGTTTTCATGGAAAGTACTGTACTATGCAAATTCCTTTCAATTCAAAAATATGGTAAATGCATTTTATAACCTATTTTTAATATCAAGATCATAAATTAAAACAAGCTATTTTCAGCTAATAATATTTCGTAACGTAATTACTTTAGTAAATAAATAATTTGAATACTTTAATTACAGTCTATGCCTATTAGCACTGCTGTCTGTCTACCTGATACTTGCAATCCATCAACACGCCCTTTCAACATATCAGGAAGTTCGAACTCAACCAGTAAGTTATAAACAATAAAATTCTTTCCTTCTACAGCATGTTAAATGTGACTAACTATTTTAATGAATGGAATCTGCCATTTTTGCAACATTGTACAATGGATCGTTACTGATAAATAAAACGGCTTATGCTTGTTGAGACAGACGCTGAAGTAACAGATCCCTTTTTCAATTCCTACTCTGACGGATTTGATCCTAATTTTTGAATTTTCAATTCCTACTATTAGCTCACACTCACCCTATATATATCTTGTTCAAATTTTCAATCGTTCATAAAATACTTTTTTTCACCCAATCAAGTTCAAATACATTTTTTGCACTTATAGTGGAGGACACTTGATGTTAATACAGTTTTTTCCAATATTAATTCAGTAATTAAATTAAATTAAATTAATTTTTGTTTTTTTATAGATTTAAGTTGCATGTATCTAATAATAGAGGGCGCCAGATGTAAGAGGAAAATTTCAACTTTATTTGTAAAGGACTTTTTGCAATATAGTGAAAAATGTAGCAATTGACTTAAAATTTTTTTTTTTTTTTTATATTACTTGTTCAGATATCAAACTACTAGCAAAAAAACCTTTCATAAATCTCAATAAATTAAATGGACGTCTGTCGCCAAGATTGATATCTGTTATTAGGTTTTTTTTTATTTTATGTTGTTCCCTGTCAGCAAAATTGGTTAAAAAGCATTTTTTTAGAACATCACATTTATTATCTTTCAGTAGATTGGATAGAATATCGACAACGTAACCTAAAACATTTTCGTCTAGTGGCAGTATAATATTTTTGTTACATCTTAAACATTGCTGCTGTTCGAAAATTGGGCCTCAAATTGAATAACCCATAGCTTTTGTTTATTTTCCCAGAATGAAGGTGGTTTTTACTGCGAATCGGCTCTATTCATCATTATTCATAATGAAATATCAATAAAGGTAGTACAGAAAAGAAATATTCTAAATACTATTAAACGTACTGTTGTATTTGTTTGGAGGGCCGAAATGCAGCTTCACAAGTTCGTGGATCACGTCCGTTGATCGCCACTTCAAATCATGTGCAGGTCACCAGATAGGGTAGTTAAGTTAAACCATACTGGAAGAGTTATTGCATGGCGAAATAACACATCACATAAGTTAATTAGGAGAAATTAATGACTTACCAATAATATGCAAATTATGAAGAAATAAATCATCGCAGCAATAAAAAACAATAAATAAGATTCTATAACGTTCATTTCAATAGATGCATTCGTGAACTAAATGACGAAGTTCCATAATTACAATTTTAGTTGTTTTTAATGGTTTCAGTGCAGTAAATAATCTGTTAAGGGCTCGTCGACGTCACGATTAAGACACCACAGGTTATTGAACTTAGCTGATCTAACATTAATATTGACTTCTGTTTGACTGTGGTTATTTAACATTGGCGTATTCCGGCTGTGACTATATAGTTAATGCTGTTATAACAAAGAGACCAAAATTTGCTTCATAATATAAGAAACAACGTGAACTACTGTACATTGGCAAGTTCAATCACTATAGCTATATCTACAAAAGTGGCCCCATGGAAAGACATATAATCAAAATCTTTTCATTATTATTTTGTACAATCTAATGAAAATGGCTTATTTAAAATTCTTCAAGTTCATTTTAATTTATTTATTTCATTCAATTTTATGTGTTATGATGTCGTGAAATATTGTAATATTATAGTATTGAGTTAATTAGTCAGAATTTTGATAATTTTGCAAATCTAATCTCTCTTTTTAATTGCTGTGTTATACTTATTATACATTGTATAATAAGTATAAGTTTGTACTATATTCTTTCTGTGTTATACTCGCTTGATGCCACTTTTTAATTTTAAATCTATATAATTTGAGATTTAAAAAAAAAAAAAAAAAATTGTTTTATTTTTATTATATATTTTTCAAATGCAAATCTTTTACTGTATGATGGATTTATTTCTTTAGATTCATCTTTTATTGAAGAAATGGATTCAATACTAAATAATATTACACTGACTTGCAAACGTACATCGAGAGAATATACAACTAGCGCCATTGTTGTGATGTAATTAGATTTTTATTGTTTCATTTCCTATTATATTATGAATAATTTAAGTGAGTAAAAATATTTCTGTGTTCATATTAATTCTTACTCACCTTATGTTAGTAAAGTTAAGCCAAAAATGTGAAGTTACTTTATTACTAGGAATTTGGGTAGTCTCATAATTCGACTACTGCTGTTTCCTTCTTAAAACGAAAGATTTTTTTTTTTTTCTTTTTCTAACCAACATTTTTCTTAAGTTGACTTTTTATTTTTTTGAATTTAAAATATACTTGTAACTCTAAATTCATTTAGTTTTGTACATACACAATACATTGGCAGAATTCATAATAATTTATGAATTAAAAGAGATGCAGCAAAAAAACATATATAAGAAATAATATATAAATAAAAAAAGTTACCTTTGAATCATACAAATCAAAAAATTATTGTGCTAATTGAACAAACTAATATAATTTTATAGAATTTAAAATTAATTTTTTTTTCATTTATGTTAATGTCATTTATAGTTGTATAATTTTCTAAGCGTAAAGAAGATTTTAACTTGGAATTTTTTAAATATTGTAAACTATTATAAATTTTTTGAAACAATGGCCAAACGTACAAAATATGAAATATATGAAAAAAATTTTTTTTTTAATTTTCATTAAAATATTTAGAAACAATTCGTTCCTGATGATTTCTCTTATTTTTTATCTATTGATCTTTTATTAATTTTACTTTTGTAACCATGCTTCCTCCTACAGACTGACGAGACTGACATTCCCTATGGTGTTCAGGAGAAATGGTCAGTTGGCCTACAGACTCTCACCCTGAGAGGAAGTATAGCCAACTTGCGATCCTACTGAGAAACGTTTATTTTATAGTTTTCATCACGAGGAAATATACTTAGTGCACCCCGGCGCATTAGTTGGCTTACAAACTCTCATTGTATTTCGCACATTCTGCGCTTAACAGGGTAAGTTTTAGGCGTAGAAGTGGAATCCTTCCATGAATCAATAATTATATGTCTTTAAATGTATTAAATAGTGTACATCTGTGGTGTTTGTACGTGAGTAAATAAAGCCGTGAGTTCTCAAACCTGTGCCTCAAGTATCTCAAAAATTTAAAAGTTCATTTTAACTCCGGATCTACCGGTTCCTTTAGGTTTTCAGATTAATTTGGTTAAGAAAAAAAAAATCTTTAATTTCATTAATTTCTGAATTAAATCTAGTATTTCTCATGTGAGCGTATGCAATAAATTTTGATATTATTATTTTCTATGAAATTTGCTATTTATTGTTACTATTTACTATTGTTACCAATGAAATTCACTATTGTTTTCTATCATATAACAATTTCATATATCATGAACTATATCACTAGTCCCATCCACCTATTATTATTTAGTCTGAGTAGAAAAGTTATTGTTAATGATATTATTTTTGATAACTGTTTTAAAATGACATTTTTATTTTATACATTTAACAATACCATACATAAAAGAGATCTATGACTCTCATCTTACAAGTGACAAAAAAAAACCAAAAAAAAAAAAAACCCCTGATTTAAATTCAAAAAGTTGTGTAAATAAATGCATATTTTAAATTATACTGTTACAAATAACAATAACTTTAAATAGACAATATTAATTTGATAGCTTTTTAATGCCTTTTTATATATTCTTTTTATGAACTTATTGGATTGTAACGGTGTGGCTGGGTTGAGACTTGAGAAGACACTACAAACGCGCAATTAACTACATACAATATTTAACACGTTAAAAGACAGATCATTCTAGATTCGGGGAAGGATTCCACTTCTAAGCCGAAAAATAAAAGATAGTCAGTACGCCCTAGATGAAAATATATTTCCTCTTCTGCTGAGAGTCTATAGGCCAACTTACACACAGGTTGCGTTAAATATATTTCTTCTCCGAATGAGATTTTACAAACTAAATGTTTCCCAGCGGCTGCGCCGGTTACGCTGTACTTCCTCTTAGGTGAGAGCCTCGATGCCGACTTTTCTCCTGACGCCACAGGGGGCGCTCTTGCAGAGCGCAGGAGGAAGCACCGATGCAGAACATATTTTTAAATTCTTAATGGAAAAATAAGCTTTAATAAAAAAAATAATTTAAAAATAATTTTAATTGAAAAAAAAAAAACATTTTAAATGGATTAAGTAAAACTATCTTTATATTTTCTGTTTTGACAAAATATTTTTATCTTTATTTCTTTTGTGTTGTATTATCTAAAAGTTTTTGTAAAAAAAAAAAAAAAAAAAAATTACATATGGAATTTTTTTTTCTGTGGAAGTTTAATTCTTTTAAAACAGTGTTAATAATTTATTATTATCATTATTTATTATTAATTTATTTTATTAAATGGTATTTATTGTGTAATATCTTTACAGATGTGTGTTATCTTTTTTTTTGCTGTTCTGGCTTTCATAGGAAGTTCAATAACTGCTTTGGAATATTGCATGAGGATAAGAACATCAACAGAATCTTTTTATAAAAAAGTATTTCTGAAAGAACAATAATTAACGAAGAGGCTTATAGTTTGTCAAATAAAAAATCAGATGAGGTTTTGTTTATTAATAAAGCAAAGGAAAATACGTTGCCAGGTATATTTTTTTTTTTTCTTACTGATACTTATTGCTAATATTTAATTATTGTATGCTCTTTTAGCAGGTCAAAATTTTGTTGAATTAATTTTCTTGTATTTAGTTGGGGTTTTTACATAATTATAACTAAAGTGCCATTCATCTTGTTAAACCTTAAAATTATATAAATCTTGCAATGATATTTATGTAAGAAAACTTGCAGTAAGTAAAGATGTGTAGAGTGTAGTATTTTTCCAAGGGAAGAATTAATGCCAATTTCGTTCCCAGGAGAGAGAAAAAGTATATTCTTTAACAAGTACATAATAAGAACTGTCATTCAAATTTGACAGATAAGTAGTGTTGTGGGTAGTTATATTATATGCGATTAGTGTTTTGTTTTATCGAGAATAACCTGTCACTCAAATCTGATAGCAGATATTCATGATCATTGATAATGAGACCTCATGAAATTAGCGATTATCTGTGCGACCTTCATAAGTCGAAACAATTACAGATTTAATAGGAATACGATATGAGTTGTTGCATCGTGATTGGTGGTAAACCATGGGCTGAGAAAATGTCTACTCTATGGAGAAGTGAAGGAAGCTGATCCCTCCCCTAGATGGATTTTCTTAAAGGAGGTTTTTGGAAGGGAAGCAAAGAGTTCTGCGACAATTAGCTAAGAAGTGTTGTCTTTTTTTCTCTGAAGTGATTTGAACAGGTCAGAGATTCCGCCTGTTTTGCCGTGTTGTAATTAAGGTCTGCCACACAACCACGTATTTCGAGATTCGACATAGAATTCTGAAAATCACCGACCTTGGAGTGAACTGCACTTATGAATCAAATTAACTTTAATTCTCCTTTTTTTATGAAAATAGCGTTCTGTATATATATTAAATGTTTGTAAATAAAAGTTAAAGTGTTCCCTTGAACCT